>BQNB010003512.1:7067-101952 GCA_026074375.1 Tanacetum coccineum | reverse complement strand
GGTGAATAGAGGCATGTTGTTGCATAACTATTAAAGAAAAGGTTAATATTGCTAGGCAAATGATGGGCAAAAATATTAGTACTGCTAGACCAAAGTTAATACTGCTAGTGTTAACTTAATATTGCTAGGTTACCATTAGTACTGTTTGTCGATGGAATTAGTTATCATTAATTAAATATAACCGTTGAGATATTTTTGCCGCATACTTCGCTTATAGGTTACCTGAATTGGTCTTCAAGACAAATCACTATTTATTCAGTCGATCACATCAAAACCCTTAAGTGTCATCTATATTTTTCTAACTTGCTCTTATCATTAGCTCACCCTATCATAATCGACCTAAACCCATAACTTTATTCAAGCTTTACTCTTCTCACACATCTTTAATGGCAAACTTGGAATTCTGTGATAAATACAACATGGTTGATTTTCTTCAAAAGTCAACTAGGAGTGAGGAATTTCATCAGATAGTAGATTTTCTTACTGATAGCCATATCAGGTATGCTTTGACTGCTAATCCTACTATCTATGCTTCTCTAATTGAATAGTTTTGGCAGACTGCTACTGTCAAAACAATCAATAATGGAGAACAATAGCTATCTGTCACAGTTGATGGGCAAACAATTGCTAGTACTGAAGCATCTGTTAGGAGACATCTCCAATTAGCAGATGAGGATGGTATTAGTTCTTTGCCCAATACTGAAATTTTTGAACAACTCACTCTAATGGGGTATGTTTCTAATAATGATAAACTTACTTTTCAAAAAGGTAAATTTGTTTCTAATAATGATAAACTTACTTTTCAAAAAGGTAAATTTTCACCCCAATGGAGATTTTTGATCCATACCATCTTATATTGTATAAGTCCTAAGAAAACTTCATGGGAACAATTTTCTAGTAATATTGCAACTGCAATCATTTGTTTAGCTACAAACAAGACTTTTAAGTTTTCAAAATTAATTTTTGATGGTATGTGTAACACCCCCAAAAATGCGTGTCACAGCGGAAGTATGTCCGGGGGAGTTACTTCATAATACACAACGCTAGATACAAGAGAACGACCTCTAAATGTGTCGTTTGAAAAATAATCTTGTTTATTTCCTTGAAATTGATATAACATTTGTCCTATAATTACATCACCATGAAAAACTTGAATGTAAAGACTCCAATGCACTTCAAGTAAGCCAACTATCTATATCACCTGAGGAAAACATGCTTAAAACGGTCAACATAAAGTTGATGAGTTCATAGGTTAGTTTAAATATGAATGTAAGTTTCAAATGAATGTATTTGTCCACTGTGTCATCACAGTACCATGTAAAAATCCCACAGATTTATAAAGAATGCACGACACATTTTATGTCACCAAAAGTACCAATCTTATTCCAAAGATTTATAAAAAATGCATGACCAATCTAATGTCACCAAAATATTTCAAGTATGTATTGCCACTTTATTCAAAGCACAGTAAATATCCATGTGAGTATAAAACAATGATTACAATTACTCTAAGTTCATGAAACCGATGCACTAATATAACAGTAAAAAACAATGATTGCAATTAACGTGAAAACGTGATTTAGATGATCGTTCTTATAAGTCAATCCAGACCCTAAAAGTCAAAGATTGAAATCGTCATTCAAAATTTCGAAAATTCTCGGATGTTACAAAAAATGTTTAATAACCAGTAATGTTCAACAAAGTAGTGTGGACCACAAGATTTTTAAAATATATGACTACTATAACAGATACAGTATCACATAAAATGTATTTACTGTTGCGCTAAGCTCATGACACTGAAGCTAATTTATGTAGCATATAATATGCCAAATGTATTTCTGCCCTACCGGTGTCTGACCAAGACACCAAATGAAATTGACATGATATATACCCGTTGTCCGGTACACCGGCACAGTGAGCGCTACTTAGGCAACACGTAAACATGAGATGATAACCAGAAATACGTGTGTCCAATGAAAAGAACCATTGTATTCATAAACAGCTTTAAATACTTAAATCCATAAGTAGAAAGAGGGTATGATATAAATCAAGTAACCTAGTTGTAAATGAGTATGAGTATGTAAACAAGTTGTAATGAGCATGTATTCTCCCTCGAGATTTGTAAAATAATTGTAAAACAAGTAAAACATAGGGCTATAAACTCACAATATCCTTGAAAAACAATCACGTTGTTATAAGATAACCGAGTAAGTATAAGAGTTTGTAGACAAGCATGTATCCCCCTCGCGGGTTTATAAACATTCAAAAGATTGAAAAGCGAGGTTATGAACTCACCTCGATGATGAAGAACGATTGGCAGATAGGCATCTAATATGCACAACACAAACGGAAGACGAAGCGGCTCGATCAAGAAGTTGCAACTAATCTTAACGGCTAAGTCCCACTAGCCTAGGTTAATGTATTTGGATTTCCCGATGAATGGTAACATCAACGCGACACGTTGATAATGGATTTAGGTTTCCAAGTTGTAATGGTTTGGTGGTTGGTTAAATAAAATAAATCAAAAGTAACGCAATGTATGTAATATATCCCGTATATATTACATATGAAAAATATGTCAAGTGTATAATTCATACTGTGAATTATATAATAAGAAACCCAATCAAATAAATAATCGAGGTATATAATACTTTGTAAGTATCAAATAAGAAACGTGAGAAAAAGATTTGAATAGAACATTTCGACACGTGTTCGTAAATCACCAATTTAACCAATAGAAAGTTCTTGTATAAAAGTAAACTCACGTCTTAAAGTTATGAATTAAACAAACGATGTTTGGAAAGCTTTTACAAAAGTTATGATTTCACCTTCTAGTCTGGAATTTATAAAATAATATTTTATAAATTATTATTTTGTTTCGACTTTTAACTAAACTAGTTGCCTTGTTGTAAAAGTATAGTTCTCGTTTGTTTATCTGGTTATTGTATAATTATAAATTGAACTATCTTAAAACGATATAACTTAATCCCTTTTTCAATCAATTCGTGTTGCAATTACTCGCGCGTTTTAAATATATATATATATATATCTAAACTAAACAAAATAATTATTATTACATTTATTTAACCATTAACCACCATTTAGTTCGGTTTTTATAATATAAACTTTTTATGTTATATTTATTAGTCAAGTGTATAAACCACACGAACCCTTATTGTTGTTTCGGTTAAACCAAACGCTCCCTATGCCGAAACTGTTAACCCAAACGCACCCTTTGGTGCAATCTGCAAAACCAAACACCCTTGTTTGGTAAATCTGCCCAACCAAACACCCCCTTTATTGCAAATCTGCCAACCAAATGCTCCTTCTCTACGCCTAACCTAGATCCAAACACTCCCCTTGGTACTAAACCCATTGCCAAACGCACCATATTCAATGTTAATAACCAAAAACAAACACCCCTAGCTGCTGTCACTATACCAAACGCACCCTGAGCTGTTGTAAACAGCCAAACGCACCCTTGTGGTTACCCTGTCAAACCAACGCACCCTCGTGGTGTTCTCGTCCGACCCGACGCACCCTTGGTGCGGTTTAACCCAGAAACAAACACCCCTTGGCTGTTACAATTTAACCACCGAACAAACACCCTTGTGGTTGTTAACAAAACCAAACGCCCCTATGGCTGCAATCCTTAAACCCGACGCACCCTTGGTTTTTAACCCGCAACCCAACGCACCCTGTTGGCTGGAAAACAACAAACCGAACCCACCCTTTTCTTATGAAACAAAACCAAACGCACCCTTTTATGGTGCTGTGGTGGTGGTCGTCGTGGAGTAGCAGCAGGGGGGGCTGTCGTGGTGATGATGATGATGGAGGTGGTGGTGTTGGTGCGTCGGTGGTGGTGGAGGCCGCAAATGGGTGGCGGCTGTGTTGATGATGACGATGGTGAGATGTTGGTGGTGACGGTTGAGTGGTGGTCAACGATGGGGATGGGGTCGGGGTGGTGACGGCAGCGGCGGTGTGTGGGTGGTGGTGGTGGGGAGGGCGCGTGGAGGCGCGTGAAGTAGTAGATCGGATAGATCGGGGGCCGATCTACAACTTTTGATTCGGCCAGAAAACTCACGGAAAAGTTTTCCGGTGGCGGCGGCGGTGGCGGTGGCCGGAATCCGGCCGGAGAAGATGACCGGAGGTGGTCGCCCGAAAATTTGGGAGAGAGAGGAGTGAGGGTATATGTGTGTGTTTTTGTAAAAATATAATGTAAAGTTTTATAAAAATCATATTTATAATAAAACTTTAAAATAAATTGACAAGTGTAAAATAATATGAGGTTAATTGTGTAAATATTCCACAGGGGCTAAAGGTGAAATTTTTGAGTATTATTTTGTAAAATAATGGTTCGGGACTCATTTGAGCGACTCAACGGATGATTCGAGTCACGAAACTTGCGCTATTGTTTTCCAAATAATTTTTCCAACAAAAATGAGTATTCATTTGATAGTATTTCCTAAATATTTTTATAACATTTATAAAAATATTTGTTATTTATTTGGAAACCCGGTTATGTCTTGTCCGAAGTAAAAATAAAAATAAATTTCTAACCCGTATATTCGCGTTATCAACAAATGTTTTCGAATAAAATGGTGACTAATTTAATTAAATGAATTTTATTTAATAAACAGTGTTAATTATAAATAATTTAATATTTTCTCGTTTCTAATATAGGCGAGGGCATTTCCAGATCACTTTCTGACTGTTTTACAGGTCTCTGGATCAAACTGAAAAATTGTCAAGGAATGTCGATATTACATCAAAGTTGCTTTAGAGTCCAATAAGTGAAAACGTGATTTAGTTGCGACGATTTTGAATATAATCAACTTAGGAATAACATATTATCCCCCTTAAATATGTTCTGAAGAAATTACCGTTACGCATGTAATCTGCTTTTAAGTGAGGCAATAAAATACCAAAGTCAAATCGTTCTTATAAGTCAAGCCAGACCCTAAAAGTCAAAGATTGAAATCGTCATTCAAAATTTCGAAAATTCTCGGATGTTACAGTACCTACCCCTTAAAGAAATCTCGTCCCGAGATTAAATTTGTGTTATCCGATTGTGTGACCAAGGAAAGACTTAAGGTTTAATAAACTCGTTCTAAACAAGACGCTGATAACTTTATTCAGCAAAATTCGGTGTTTCTACACTTCTCAATCTACCAAAAATTTTGGCTAGGTTTGTCCAGGATATTTAATCCATCAAAATGGGTATCTCAAAATATATCATTACAGATCTTATGACTGGTATAACCGCGTTATAGGGAAAGTCTCATTATAGTGAAAACCTCAAGAAGAAGGTGTAGTCGCGTGAGTATGTTTGTATAAGTTTCTAAATGTCCGAGGACGGAGTCTCGTTTCTACTATCTGTAAGGTTCGATGATTCACATCAACGTGGCTTATGGATGTAAGTACCCAACTTACTTGGCAGTACTATGATGTATCGCGACCTAAGTCTTCCTACTAGTGGCCCGAAATGAATAGTCCAACTATCTGTTTCGTCGATAGGTGTTTATCTCGTTTAAGGGGAGTTGCATTACCTATTGGATAAAGTTGTATCAGTCGGGACCGCTCCAGGACCCAACAACAGCAACCATAACGACAATAACTATGACAAATGGTGATGGGATGCAGAGGGTGAGGACCCTCCGAGAAACAATATCCCCAGAATAAAGTTTAACAAATGGGAGGAGCTCGCGGAAGAGCTTATGCGATAGACGGCGGAATATGGTACTCAGTCGTTATTTCGAGGATGAATCAACTTCATTAGTTCAAGTGTGTAACAAGCCTGTTAGTTCCACGAACAGTTCGCGATCGTAAAGATATGTAACGGCAAAAGTAATGACTTAAGAATGAGATAAGGTAGCTCAGGTGAGACCTTGAGATTCGGCTGAGTAGTAAGACACTATTGTGTTTCTAAACCTTTTTAACGAATTCTGGTGATCATCGAGTTACTACATTTGGCCGGACCCATTGGGCTGGAGTTGGCCACCCATGGCCTTGGTCCGACTAGATTTACTAATCTAATCCTTATACTAACTACGAGCTAAGACTTGTTACAACTTGGAAGTGACCGACACTTTTCGTGTTTCCAACAATCTCCCCCTAAGGGAGGTCACTCCAATTTACAAACTTTAAACCTAGCATACTATGCTTTATCCTTAGTCTTTAGCTCGTACTCTTGACTTTCTCTTGTGAATATGTTGTGGTGATCATTGACTTTTTGGATTGAGCTTGTTCCCTTTGAACTTGTATTTGGACATAGTGTATCTTAGCATCTTGAGACATCAACCAAGCACAATCTCTTTGCCATCTTTGAAACTTTGCCACCTTCGTACATTGCGACTTCTGGACCGACGTGTGCTCATACCATTCTTTGAAAAGCTTTAAATTTGCTCTTTCTTGAAATTTTCTTTAACTTTAACACTGTAGACACTTCTAGAAAGATTGTTGTATCAGAGTAGCGGAAGTCTATAGGAAACATGTCACTTGAGACTTTCATGATGACTTTATGTTTGTCGTCCGGGTATGAGCATTGGTTCTGAGAACTTTTTGAGCCAACGGAATCAAAACCTCCATCGGCTCTCACCAGCCATTTTTCATAGCCTGCATAAAACAGTTAGCATAGATAAAGCAGGGAAGCAAAAGGCTTTGTCAAGGCCCAAAAGGATTTGGTTGGAGAAACCTTTCGATCCGTGAGGATCGACCTTGATCAGATAGATCAATTTAAAAAGAATCTTCTTGACAGGATTTCAGCTAAGTATTGAATCTTTCTAACTCATATATTAGATTTTCATCGTACTCAGCATTTCTCAATTATCGAAACGATCTTAAAAGTAGACAGCACGAAAGAGTGAACCAGTGAGTTTACTAACTCTCTCACCGATGATATAGAAAATGATTTGAAAACCAATCGGGTATCACTTACAAAATTATTTTTGAGACACACCGAGAGTGTTGATCATTTCATTCAAAATTCACTAACAACCTTTGATCCATTTCCTGAACAAGTTTGATTCTTATAGAATGCACCACTCGTTTCTTTTCCATTTGTCACAAGATTTGATTCATAAAGAATCGCACAAGTTACCTACCATGAGGCTTGTTTATGTGGCTCAAGCAGGATTTCCATCTCATTGGTAAATGAATTCACTCTGATGTTCGGCAAAATCAAAAGGAAATAATGCGAAGGACTCTTAAGATGTACTTGTAATTCACATTGTGTGACTTAGCAAGAATAATTGACAAGTGTCCTAATAGATTTATAAAGATGGATGATCTCTTTTGGCACTAGACCTCAATAGTGCAACTTTGATTTTAGTGATCGGAAGGCTGGAGCTGAGTGCCTATCCCCCCCCCCTTTTTCAATATCAACTAACTCGGAGTGAGAAAGTCAATAGAAATGAGTGTATCTCCGTGAGTTTTGAAACAAAGTCTTTCTGACTTTGAGTAGCTGGGAGGGGGTTGTGCATAGCGTCACTGGGTCCATGACTGTCTTCAATGTCAGACAAAACAACTGAGTGTTTCTGACTGCATATGTATTGACCCCGTTTTCTGCCTAAGGTGTAATGGAGGGGCTCTTTATTCTCCCTTTTATCCTTACATTTCCTTTTTCATTCTTCAACCCCTTCAAGCATACCGAGACTTCATAAAACTAACACCTTGTTGGTTTTGTTTCCATTTAGCTCCTCACAGTCTGACATTATTTCCCTGTTCCACTTTTTCTCCTTTTAATCATACCTAGAGGACTTCTACACTAACTAGTGGATATCCTCTGGGTAATCCCCGCCGGTTCTGGCGGATCATAAGGATCTGAAAACTCTAAAGCCTAACCCGCCTTATAACTTCATAAATTTAAGAACTTGGGGCAGTCTTTTTGGGTATTTCATCACAATCCTTTCCAAAAACATTGAAAATTTCAATCAAATGATGATATAAATATCAAAATGTTACACTTTTGAGAGTTTTCCATCATCACTAAAAGCTTCCCCCTTAACATGTGCCAATCGTTAACGTAGTACATGCTAGGTATGTAGTGCATTGAGTCCATTTTATTTGGATCATATTCTGTCAATATTTATTAAGTCCAGGTTAATCACATTTTCTCCCATTATCCAAAATGTTAATCCCTTGATATTTTGGATATCAATTGATTAACCGTTCGGGGACAAAATGAGATATGATAGCAGATTAGAACATGTTATTGCTCCCCCTCAACCTTTGAGGGTTTATAAGATGATGCCGAGTACAATTATTTAAAAATTTTTGAATTTACTGAGAAATTCTTGAAAAATTTGTACTGATCAACATCTTATATATTTCACCAATAAGTCTACATCAGAACGTACATTATTCACAAAAAAGATGTAATTTTATGAGATTGACCGTTTAGGATGAGAACAAACATATGATAAATCATATGGTCCTTGTAGAAGCCGTAGTCACCCCGTATGGTCGTCCACCGACAAATCTTTACTGTCCAAAGCTCCTCATTATCCTCCTGTCTTTAGCCGCTTTTCAATCGCCCTGGATCATAAGCCTTGCGTTTGCTTTGCACAGTTGGCTCCAAAAAGAAAAGTCTGTGGCAAGTACCGCCATTCTTATTCCCATTGAGAGCGACCATTTAGAGCAGTTCCGAACGTCTCTAGAGTAACCAATCGCTGAAATATTGTGTATTCTCAATGCGCATCAATCTGTTCTTCTTGTCTTATTCTCGTAGAGTGAATCCTCGTTGGACGTATATGGAGTATAAGCATCTTGTCTTTCTCAGATTGGATATGTACGTGTCAGGCTTTGTGAGGTTGAGTTTCTTCTGATAGCTTTCAACACCCAGTTGAAGATCTTCCACACGCCTCTGAATGACAACTCCTTACGTGTAAACATTCGTGAGAGACATTAAATGCAATACGTTCTTCAACGCTGAGATTTGTCACTTTCCTTGCACGATAAGAACACATATCTTCATGTCTTGTTCCTTAGTCTGTGGAAGTCGCCTCTTTGAAACTTTAGAGAAACAGCATCAATCCCTTCGTACAGTAAATCCAGTCAAGATCTTATAATCAGCCAGTCGACTATTTTTTTCAACCTTAGTGACAGCAATGATTCGTCTTTTTGAATAGACATCACGAGCTGATTCCCTTGAGGTCGCAAATGCATAGAACTGTCCCTCGCTTTTTTTTGCCCCAATGTGAATTCCTCAGAGGGCAAATATGTCGTATTTGACGATCGTTTGACTCCACATTGAGTTAGGCACTAAATCTTCTATCCATTTGATATGTCCGTAATCTGCAATCCTGTAGTATTCGTTACTTACTGACGTAGAGTACTTTCGGCTTGACACAAAGACCACCACTAGATATTCCAAGGTCGTTATTAGATTGAAGTGATGAAATGGTATGACACACGACCTTGAGAATTGGAACTAATGGTAAGTGGCTGTCTCAGATCATGCGGATTAATTGCGACCTTCAGTGTTGGTCCAGTCTAATTTTTCGGTGTGGCTTTGTAGACCTCCTCACAAAAATATTCCAGTTCAGTCAAACTCTTGCAAGTGCCTTTCATCAGCTTAAATGTTGGACCTGCTAGCAATTCAGGTGTTAGAGTTTGAATATTTAGCTGATTCATCACAAAAGCGGAGAAGTCAAATGTAGAGTCGGTTAGTTCATCGAATGACTCTCGAGGGTCTTGTTGTCCAGATTGCTTGAACCAAGTTGAAAGATTCATGAACGCAGGAACAGACTTAATTCCATGCATGATCAGGAGAGAGGTAGTGCTCGTAGGTTGTTTAACAAAAAATCTCAAAATATGAAAAAAACAGTAAAATAGAGAACCTTCCCGTCCTAAAAAAGAGACAAGAAGCCACCGCGTAAAAGAAAAAAATAAATCAACACACCAAAAAAACATAGGCTACCATTGATACAACCACCAGTCAGGAAGATGTAGGACACACTTCTCCTGTTCCTCTTTGACACCTGTTTCGAACATCCTGTCAGCTGGCCTATCAAATACATCTGTCAATTGCATAGCTTCCCCAACGGAGCAGCACGATTATAAGGAAACACAAATAACTGAGATGAATTGGGTCTAGCAGATTTCTTGTGAGTCAAAGATCCTGTACGTAGTCTTTTTTTCCTGCATATTCTTGGTAACGTTTCACTTGAGCACTGGTAGAAGCCGGTTTCCCTTTCTGACCTTTCTTCTTTTGGACCCCCGGTCTGTTCCAGCGGAGGGTTCTTGATCATCCATCCTGCACCATCTCTAATGTCTTTAATTGTGACAGGTATCGCATATGTATCTAACAAGATCTTGTCAGCTTCATACGCCTCAACTAAAACCTTGTAGAGCTGTCTCTGAATGTCTGACCTGTTGATAGAGTTGTTAGCTTGCATCTTGTCAATTAAGATCTTTTTAAGCTCTAATTCTGACAGATTTGCAGCTACAGCATGAGATGTGTTGGCTTTCTTTGATGATCGCACCAGAACCTCAGACTCGAGTTGATCGGTTACGAACTTTTCGACTTTTGGAATAATCTTGGAGACTTCCTTTTTGACTTGTTCCTTGATGATTTTCTTCATTCCGTCATCAATTGTCTCAAGGAATTGTTGATTTGCAGTAGTAGACTCTTCTCGAATTCTGTCATACTTCAATTGGACTGCAACGTCCACTGCTTCCTGCATTTTATGCGCTAGATACTGATCAACGGTGCTAGGAATAGAGGAGAGCGCTTCAGCATATTGATTGGTTTGCCTGAATTCGGAAAAGTTGTCTTCTAGTGCTTTCAGTCTATGATCAAAGCCAAACAACGAGGCAAAGTTGGGAAGATTTTGTAGTAAGGAGCTTGTAGTAGTTGCCGGTGTCATAATTGGTGGTTGTTGTGTTTGAATGACGATAGGATGCGGTGTTGGAGGGCGATTGACTTGTGCAGTGAAGGATGGTTCCATGATGGCTGTAACAGAAGTATCAATGAGAGAAGTGGCTTCAGTATGTTGTCGAAAAATATCATCAACACCAGTATCTTGGTTTGGATTCAGCATGTTTGAGACGAATCCAGAAGATACAGACGAACTCTGTTGTTGACCATCAGGATTAACCGGAGTTAGGGTCACATGAGTGTCTTCAACATCTGTCATTACTTTATCTCTTCCATCAAGATCGGTATTGGTATCTTTGACTGCCTCATTTCCTTGATCCTTTTCATCTGTAGCATCTTCATCCGACTTCGCGCTTGCAACATTCGCTCCTTCAACGTCATTGTCACTATCTTCCTCATCTGATGATGAAATACTAGAATCATCTTCTTCAGTATCCTCTTCATGTATTATTTCATCATCATGGGTCGTGAGCTTTGGATGTACAAAATCATCACCATCATTATCTGATTCAGTCAGTTCTTCATCATCATCATTTTCAGCTTTCTTATCATCGTCATGTGCATCATCATCTTCTTGATCATTCTCATCATCGTCATGGTCATCATCATCTTCTTCTTCCTGGGTAGTCTCATGAACGTCATGTTTCTCTGCATCGTCATCATCTTGATCTTGCTCATCATCTTGATCATCGTCGCTTGATTTCCAAGAGATATCATCCTCTGAGTCATAATCAGGAGCATCGGGAACCCCTGGTGTAACACCAGTTCCTTCATCTGCTCCAGAACCACTAGCATGAGAGCTATGAGTTTCTTGACGGCTTCTTTTTATGGCTATTTTGAGTTGCTCAGCCTCTGTCAAGTCTGCCTCAGAGATATTCTCCAGCTCTGTAGTCTTTTGTTTCCTTTTTCCAGACTTCTTTTCCTTGGGGGCAGTGGGGGGCTTCTGTTTCGGGATTGCATCAGTATTAGCTTTCTTCTTGCTTCCTTTTGTCTTAGGAGGAATTGTTCCTGAAGCCATAGCATAATACTCTTTGTAGGATTCTGAGTTGCGGATGTCCTCGTTGGTTAATGCCAACTGCAAGATAGCCCCGTACAACTGAGTGGCTTCATTCCTTGATATAACATTGATTGTAGTAAACATTGGATCATCTCTGGCATAGTGCCAATTGACCTTGTTTCTTCTAGGAATTGAAGGATCTTTTTCCATCACATAGTTGACGACTAACTTGGTGAACCGAGGATAGTACATCGCACTGCCCTTCTTCGTACTTTTGTTCTCAATCTTGAAAATGAAGTCCTCCCACAGAAGATATGCATAATCAACGTTCTTCTTGTTGTACATACCCCACAAGATCTGAGCTTGAGAGAGACGTAGACTGTCATATGATGGAGTTCCGCTGAGACATTTGTTGATTACAGCAGCAAATGATCTCCAAGGTTGATGCAGTTTGTTGACATTAACGTCAGTGAGCTTCCTTATATCTCCAGAATGTCCAAGACTAGCTAGAAAGATGAGGATCTCCGTCTCCAGAGGTGGGTCTACAAACTTCTTATTACCAACTTTGGGGCAAATTTGAAGAATGTCCCTGAATTGCTCAAGACCGATGATGTGTTTCTTGTTATTCATCTTGAATCGGACTGATCGATTGTGAACATAAGCAGAAGCCCAGAATTCCTGCATATAAATCTCTGGAGCATCGGCAGTGACTTGGAAGGCATTGTAGAACGGAGTGAGCTTTAGCACATCATAGACTACTTGAAGGGTTGCTTCCTTTGATGTGACATCCGAACTTAAACGAAGATTGCATTTTCCAATCCTAAGTCGGTCAGCAGGAGCCACCAATGCATCGTCCAAAGCAATCTGATCCGCCATTGAGAGTGCCATGAGTCTGTTTAAAAGTGAATTAGTGTGCAGTTTAGTAAAAAACACAATCATGCATTCCTTTGAGAGAACCTTATGAACCTTTGATTGCACTTTATATGAAGATCAAAGTCAACTTAGATAACACTTATCGTGGTAAGACAAAGGCACCAATCCTAACAATTAATCGAATAAAGTAACCTTGTTTTTGTCAAGCTTTTACAGTCTATTTATAGGCCTAATCGATGTATTTGTATAAAATTTTAATCTTTGTTAGAAAAAATTTGATCTTAAGTGTGTTATGTCAAAGAATTGGTTAAGTGTTGTAGCTTTTACTCGTTCGGTCCTTAAAGAATGGCACTAGTTCGATCCATAGAGCAAGTGCTCGTTCGATCCTCACATTGACATTAGCTCGTTCGAGACATATGGACAATCATTCATTCGATCTAGTCTAATGGTCTCTCGTTCGATCCCTTTTAAAATCACTCGTTCGATTATGTCTAAGCACCACTCGTTCGATCATGTCTAAGCACCACTCGTTCGATCATGTCTAAGCACCACTCGTTCGATCATGTCTAAGCACCACTCGTTCGATCATGTCTAAGCACCACTCGTTCGATCCCTTTAAAAAATCACTCGTTCGATTCTTTTTAAAAGTCTGTCGTTTGAACATTTTAAAAATAACACTCGTTCGAACAACACATATATCCACTCGTTCGATCAACACATAAAGTCACTCGTTCGATCAACACATAAACACTCTCGTTCGATCAACACATATGGTCACTCGTTCGATCAACACATAAAAACTCTCGTTCGATCTATATATTTTTTACATGATCGATGTCTAACCTTTGTGTACTATCGATTTTTTAAACTCTTAAGTAGCTTATTCATTAAGCCATAACAATCTTATACTCAAACATATCATGTTATTTCATTATTTCTGATGCAGTTTATTGACATTCACGTCAGTGAGCTTCCTTATATCTCCAGAATGACCAAGACTAGCTAGAAAGATGAGCAGCTCCTTCTCAAGGGGTGGGTCTACAAACTTCTTATTTCCGACTCTAGGGCAAATTTGAAGAATGTCCCTGAATTGCTCAAGACCGATGATGTGCTTCTTGTTATTCATCTTGAATCGGACTGATCGATTGTGAACATAAGCAGAAGCCCAGAATTCCTGCATATAAATCTCTGGAGCATCGGCAGTGACTTGGAAGGCATTGTAGAACGGAGTGAGCTTTAGCACATCATAGACTACTTGAAGGGTTGCTTCCTTTGATGTGACATCCGAACTTAAGCGAAGATTGCATTTTCCAATCCTAAGTCGGTCAGCAGGAGCACCAATGCATCTTCCAAAAGCAAATCTGATCCGCTAATGAGGAGTGCATGTGTCTGTTTAAGAAAGAGTGTGTGCAGTTTATAAGAAAACACAATCATGCTTCATGAAGAACCTTATGACTTTTAGCACTTTTGAAGATCATCTACTTTGATTAGACAATTAGCGTGTAAGACAAAGGCACCTATCCTAACAGTTAAGTCGAATATAGTTAACCTTGTTTTTGTCAAGCTTTTACAGTCTATTTTAACCTAAGAGATTTGTTGAATTTTAATCTTAGTTAGAAAAAAATTTGATCTTAAGTGTGTTATGTCAAAAATTGGTCAAGTGTTGATAACTCTACTCGTTCGGTCCTCAAAGAGTAACACTCGTTCGGTCCTTAGAATATGGAATATGTGGCATGAATTAGGGGGAAGCTGATTCATTGCTAGTTTGGGGGGAAGCTTTTAAAGCTTCTAAATCAAGAATATGTGGCACGAATTAGGGGGAAGCTAATTCAGAAGCTTCTCCTTAACCAGAAGTGAATGGGTTACTTAGTCCGTGCCTATTACAGTATTTCTCCTACAATGTACTACAAAGATGATTCATGTTGGTGTGCAGACTTGAAGTCAAACACCACAGAAGACGTCATCAGCATATGAAGCTTCATGGAAGTTCTTGTTCTTAATCATTATGTACTTGTTAGGAAATTATTGTAAGTAATTCTGTAAATCGTCCCGTGGGGGAAGATTGTTGGGAATTCACTTTTACGTGACGACATTACAGAATTACCATAGTTTATCATAGCCACATACGCGAGGACTAGAATAGGCAACTATGTATAGTTTAGAGGTGTATGGGCTATAAATACCCCTCTATGGCTTCCATAGAGGGGTTGAGTCTTTTGTAACATTCATTCATTTTCCATCTATTTCACACATCCATTTTCCATCTCTCTACTCTCTCTCTCTAGAAATGGCTATCATGTGGTTTGACTCACCAAGACCACCGGATCTTAGTTTACGTAGACCTTCAATTTGTGCAATATCGACTCTAAACTAGCATTTTTATTAAGCCATAACAATCTCATACTTAAACATATCATGTTGTTTCATTATTTAGCACTTTTACACTAGTTTTCGATCACAAATCTGTCAAGAACATATGTAAATCACAACAAATGATCAAACTAGGATAACCTATACATTTATTAATCCTAAAACTACAAAAGCCCTCTAACAATTCAACGTTTTCACCACATTTTGATTTGACGAACCCTAATTTTATAATTAGGGCTGCTACTATCAAGAGTGACGAAAATGCTCAATTCCTTTTGGGATTTGAGTTGATTAGGAGATGAAGAACGATATTTAAGTTATACCTTCGATTTGAAATTGAGTGTGTGATCTTGATTGTTGTGAGTCGAGTGGAGAGTGTTCGTGTGTGTTTTTGAGTGTGTGTTTGAGTGTGTAAGTGAGAGAGTGAACAGTGAGATAGATGAAATGGGACGGGTGGGGTTTGATGATGTAAAAAGTGAATTTTATCTTAGACATAGTTGGCCCCCTATGTTTACACAAGTTATTACTTTTGCACATTAAGTTTTATAAGGTATTTTCAAGTTAAACACCTAGCACACATAGTCCTAAGTGGTTATCTCTCATACCTATAGTCATAATTTTTGCAAACTACACCCTAAAGGCATAACCACGTAACACATAAGGCACAAATAATTGTTTAGGTTCTTTTTCCCTTTTTAACAGCTCATTTGATCATGACGAAGAAATTTGACATTCTCTCCCCCTCAAACAATGTCCCGTTTTCTATTTAAAGAGCTGTAGACATTGTTTGAGAAGTCAAATGTATTTTTGAAAAGTATTTTCAGATGATGGAATGATTTTGTGTGTGACAAAACAACAAACACCAAGTTAAATAAGATTTCTCTTATTTAATCACATAGATGCACTGAAACGTACACTTATGGATATAGCTTATGGATATAGGAAGCACGGGTTGTGATGCAAAGTAATCACAAGCCTTTGCATGGTCATAAAGTAGACCATGTCCGAGAATAAATTCCCGTTGAGAGGCCAAGTTTTCTTTTTGAAATACTTGCCTTTAAGATGATGACCGGGTTGCTATCTGAAATAATAGCAAGCCATATAGCATGTTTTGAAAAATTTGAACCTCTGCTCGAACTTCATTTCAGGACTTGGATCATTGTTTAATGACATTTCTGAAGACCGTAAATGTTAAAGATTTCAGAACGACATTGCAATTGTAAGACTTCTTTTTGAATTTTTCTTATTTTTTAATTTTGTATTTTGTTTTTGAAAGGTTTATATAAAAGAAAATCTTTTTGGTTTTTCTAATTTTACGTATATACGTATGATACAGGATATTTTGAATAGGTACCACCACTATTCATCAACTTCATCTGCCAATTGTTTCAGAGTATCCGGCGTAAAACTTACCGATTTCACACAGCTTGTTGATAAGAAATTCAATTCTTTCTCGGCAAGAGCTTTAGTGAGATGTCCGCCTCAGTTCGCAGTTGATATTCTGTATTGGACAAAGTAAAGTTCGACACCCCATTCCTCACATGCTCTGATGAAATGAAACCGGATGTCTATATGCTTTGGATCTGGAATGTTGAACTTTGTTTGCAGCATAAGGCAATAGCGCTTTTGTTATCAACAGTACATTGGAACTTTTATTGAATCCAAAGCCATAGTCGAGTAAGTTGTGATCTCATCCAAGGACTTGAGCAAAACACCAGACAGGCAAATATATTAGCTTTCTGTATGGAATATCGCAGTGATTTTTCTGCGCTTTTAGTCGACCCGCTTACAAGATCTATACCCAAAAGTTGTACACTGCCAGATGTACTACGGCGTGTTTCTTGGCAACCTGCATGACTCCGATCCTGCAAACTTGTTAGTGCAAAGGCAAGAATCCTTCGGATACCAAAGACCCGACATGAACGGTTCTTTTTCGATACCGAAAGATCCTTTTTACTGCATTTAGGGTTGCTTTTCACGGGGTAGGCGAGCCTTGATACGGGCACACATTAGCATTCTAGCAATTGTCAGGTTCAGGTCATATTGGCTATAAGATAAAGTTTTGTGGGGTGCCAATAATACATTGATAGTTGTGATGGATATACGCTTTCCCTTCTATACTCATCATCCTGTTGATTTTATCCACCATGCGGAGTAATCCACCGGGGTCACAAGATCATATAGACATATTTTCTTAAGTGCATTCATAGGAGCATATTTTCGACTGGTTTATGAAGATTGCTCTGGGCTTTGGAGAATCTATAGTCCTAAGAAAATGAGATTTTTCCCATCATCGACATCTTGAATTTTGAACACATTATTTTATGCATTCTAGACTAACTCGTTTCAGGTGTAGGAGGCAGCAAAGATAATTAATCATCGACTAGAATTATACCAGAATTAGATCGTTGCCTTACTCTACGGCACATGACAGAGTAGGATCCACTGCAGGCCTTTGGAGTAGATTACCATTCAAAAACACAGTCTTCATATCCATTTGATAGATGACCATGTTCGTATGAGCAGCAAACGTTAGAAAAATTCGTATAGCCTCTAATCTTGCCACTGGAGCGAAGGATTCTTCAAAATCGATTCCCTCTTCTTGACGATAACCACGAGCGACCTACCGAGCCTTATTTTTTCAGAATACCTCCTAACTCATCAAGCTTAACCTTATAGATCCACTTAAGAGTGATGACCAATGCTTTATTAAGAGGAGGAACAAGTTCCCAAACTTCAAAACGTTCAAATTCATGAAGTTCCTCTTGCATAGCTTCAATCCAACCTGCTTGACAATATCATGATTATCTTCTTCAACATCATGAGAAATAATAGGAGTTTGAGTTTCTTGTGTTGTATGAGAGTTACTTGGTGATGGTGCATCTTGATCAACTGTAGTTGAGGAAGGTGAACCAGTTGATACAGCATGTTCAGGTGCAACTGCTTCAGGAATAGGAGCCTTGGGTTAATGCTTCTTTGTAGTTCTTGGGTTCAACTGATGTTAGAAAGGCATCATAGTAACAAAATAATGCTTGTTCATGGAGTTGGAGTCGTGTGGAAACTGGTCTGTCAAGAGCACCGATTATATTCTCAAGTGGGTGATCCTTCGTCCATTTGCTGTTGTGTTCAGAAACATGGTGATCGGGAGGCACAATTGTATGAATAATGACTGATGATGAAGATTGATCAGAAGTAACTTCTGGAATTGGAATACCGAAGTACGGATCATTACCCATATGTGCAACTTCAATATCATGATTATCTTCTTCAACATCATGAGAAAGAATGGGTGTTGGAGTTTCTTGTGTTGTATGAGAGTTACTTGGTGATGGTGCATCTTGATCAACTGTAGTTGAGGAAGGTGAACCAGTTGATACAGCATGTTCAGGTGCAACTGCTTCAGGAATAGGAGCAATGACTTCTGGTGCTTGTACATCAACATTAGGCGGGGGACTAAGTGACTCATCAAACATTGGTTGAAACAACAAATCCCAGTCAGATCTCGAAGGTGGTACAAATGGTGTTGAAGAAGGAGGGTTTGGCACGAGTCCTGAACTGATTGATACAGGAGTCATTTCATGAAGAGCGGGTCCTGAACTGCTGTGTTCAGAAGCCATCGCGGTCAGCTCATCAAAATCAACGTGAATGGTTTCAATTATTCTTCTAGTACGTCTGTTGTAAATCCGGAAAGCTTTCTTTGTGGGGGCATATCCAATGAAAATACCAATATCAGCCTTTGGTTGTAACTTGCCCAAATTCTCACTATCATTCGTTGGGTAGCAAAGTGCACCAAACACATGTAGATACGATAGATCGGGAGGTTTGTTGTGTAAAAGCTCATATGGTGTTTTACCGTGACGACGACGTATCATGGAACGATTTTGGGTATAACAGGCTGTGGCAACCGCTTCGGCCCATAGAAATAAAGGAGCTTTTGCATAAATTAACATAGTGCGTGCTGCTTCAATTAGCGTACGATTTCGTCTTTCAACAACGCCGTTTTGCTGTGGAGAGCGTGCAACTGATGTTTCATGAGAGATGCCAACCGTCTCATAATATTCACGCAATGTCTGATTAACAAACTCAGTTCCATTATCTGTTCTGATGCGTCGGACGGTTTCCTTAAGTCGTACTTGGATCATCTTCAAAAAGTTGATAATAAAAGCTGGAGCTTCATCTTTTGATCGCAAACATTTTACCCATGTAAATCGAGAGTAGTCATCAACAATAACAAGGATGTACTTCTTTCCATTGACACTCGCGACACGCATTGGCCCACACATATCCATATGCAACAGATAGAGTTTTTCTTGATTGGTGTCCTCAGATTTGGGTTTGTGGGGTTTCTTTGAACTTTTGCCTAATGCACATGCAGAACATAAGTGATCCTTTTCAAACTTGAGCTTAGGGAGACCTCGGACAAGTCCATGTCTTGCAAGATGATTGATAGCACCAAAGTTCAAGTGAGATAGACGACGATGCCATAACCAGGACTTGGTTTTAGACGCCTTTGACAATAGACAAATGGGAGAGGATGCCATCATATTCCTAAGTGAGAGTGTATAAAGATTATCCCCTCGAGATCCCGTCAATAAATCAACACCTTCTAGATTGCGAATGAAGCATGTGTGTTGACGAAAAGCCACTTCGAGATTGGAATCACAGAATTGTCCCACAGAAAATAGATTATGCCCAGTCCCTTCAACGTAATAAACCCTTGAAATAGTAACATTCCCAATCTGATAGTCTTCATAACCCATTATCTTTGCAAACTTGATCATTTCAAATTTTACTGTACCCAAAATATACTGATGAAATTGGTGAGTTCTGATAGCGTATCTCTGGTCATGTGCTTCGACAAAACCGAGTCCAAATACCACAGGGCGATTTGGAACACCTACATTCATAAGAGAAGTAGATGGAATAATGGTTTTTATGTACCCTTAGGATTTACTGAGATTTCCTGTTTGTTAGCTAACATGGTTTTATAACCTTGGTTTTGCTAACGGACTCAGTATTCTTATTCTTCCTAGGTTTCCTTGAGTATACCAATTTAACCACAGGTTTGGGTGATTCAGATTCTAGAACTATTGGTTTTCTTAGAAGCACTTCAATAGTAGTGGTAAACCTAGTTAACGGGCCACGCATTCATACAATAGTGAAGGTCCGACGACCGTAAGTCTCCTCAAATATATCCCATCTTATTGACACTTTTCCTGTTTGGTTTCCAATCTCTTTTCTAATTATACTCCTTCTTAGATTTAGCATAACGAAATTTCACATAACAATCATAAATAAAGAAACACCCAAATCAATCAAAGACATGCATCATCACACGTTAAAACAGACATAATCATAATTATCATGTTTCTTAGAATTCTGCATACAGACACAGATCCATTAACTGTACAGTGCCATTCCTTTTATTCAAACTAAGATTAACGTTCCAGAGGGTGAGCTTCTATCTTTAATTCCTTCGAATTACTACTTTGGTGTTTGTTGAATCCTATCATTCCTAGTATTGCCTGAAGGCTGGATCCGCTAGAACTAGTAAAAGCTTACTCCGTAAAATGCAACACACCTTGTTAGAAATCTAAGTTTGAGCGGTAGTCAATTTTATGTTTTCTGTGAATGTGAGTGATTCGGGCAAAACCTACTTTCTGTCCTTTTTCCTCGTGTGACCGCAACTATTGAGGATCAAAATTGATGATGCTGTAGGGTAAGTCCTACTTAAGTGTAAAGCAAATCCTGAAATGACTTGGATAACCTAAAGGCATAGACTCTAAAAGTGAAATCTTGAGGATAATTCGCTTTTACAAGTTCGACTATATCCCTAAGGACCAATAGCTCTACTAAGGGCTTAAATACGAGGAGTGAGCAGCCTTTTTATTCAACCATTTGGGCGTGATTGGTTCCAATATTATCCTTAGACCTTTTTTTGATCAACAGAGTGGGTCTCATAGCCTCCTTATCAACGCTTTTCCTTTAAAGTTCCTTAACATAGTTTTTTAGGCTGCTATGACCAAACCTTGTTCCCCGAAGTTTGCATTTAAATAGAAATTTTCCCAGACTTTATAATGACTTGTTTGTTAACGCATCCACATTGTTCTTTTGATTAACATGTTTTGGTTAATCGAGTATAAAGTTTCTTATAAGTCTGTTTTCAAATGCTCATTCTCAGCAACAAGTTTGTCACCGATGGTCCCATTTCAAATTGTTAAGAGTCCCAAATTTCTTCCCATGTCCATTTTGACTTTACTATCATCCACATTTCCTTTTAAGGACTTAATTTGCTCTTTCAACTTGACAATGACTGTGTCTTTCGCTTGAGACTGAGCTCTCAATTCACTTAATTCAAACAACTGAGTAAAACTTAGAGCATTTTGATTTAAAACACTGTTTTCTTGTTGAAAATTTTCTTGATTACCGTTGAGAATCTGCTACTAAAGTGATGCAATGTTATTCAAGAGTCGTACAACTCTTACAAAGTTTATCCGTAAGTTTTCTTTATCAACAAAATCCTTTTGTTGAGAAGGCTCATTCTTGAGTTCAGACACCTTTTGACATTCATTCACAGTTTCCACACCATCATTCACAAAACACTTTCCACGCAGTTTTTTACAATATCATTATCGATGGAATGTGCCAAAAGTCGTTCATTTCACCTAACTTGATTCAATTTTTAACGTTCGCAAGTTCCTGGACTCCAAGCGAATGTTGTTCGACAGCCAGTTCATTTGATAAAAGACTTTTTTGACATCGGCAAGTTCTAAACAAGTATTGATTGAAGTTTATTAAAGATATTTTTTAATTCTTTTATAAACGAATGATTTCATCTCGAAAACAAGCTTTGTATGTTCAAAACCCACCGTTCCCTCAGTGATAGTTGTGGCATGGTGTTCTTTTCTTTGACAACCAGATCAAATCCAGTAAGATGGCGTTTAAGCTCTTTCAAGCTAGTATTCACCATGCTTACTTTGGAAGTTCTTTTGGAAGAATGAGATGGGTCTAAAGCTGGGACCGAAGTCGCTTTCCAATAGGCATGTTCACTATATAAATCAGATTGTTGAACAAATCGTTTGTTGTAATCGTTATTAAGAATAGCATAATTAATGGGTTTAGTGTTCACTTTATGTTTTACAACCAATGGATCTTGTTCTTTCAAAAGCATTTTTGAACGACTCTCTTCACAAAGCATTAATGTTTCATCAGAATCAGGAATCACAATAGTATCCATTTTAAGAATGACATTCCCGTCAAACAGTTTTGGCTATGACTCCCGAACATTCTTCAGATAGAAAGGTTTTTCAAAACCGATAGCTTGTTTCGTGGAATGATCATAACAAATTTTAGATTTAGTCATCATATGAACAGTTTGCGCAGATTGACCTCTTTTGAAAATGATATTATCAAGTTGCTTAATTTTCTTTTCTAAAAGCAATTTCTCTATCAATATATCCTGTTTTGCTTCCATTTTTAAATCTTTTTTGAGATCAGAAACTGTTTCAGTAAAGAATCCATTTCTTTTGCACTGTTCAAAAAGAGTTTGCTTAAGACGTACAATCTCGCATACTGTTCATTTGATCATGAAAAACTGTTTTTCAACATTTTGCATTTCTTTCAAATCATTAACCTCTTCTTTATATCTGTCAAGCACGGTAGTCAAAGCTTTATTGGCACTTTATAATCCAGATTAACAGTGGTGTAAGTGCATCACTTGGGTATTTAATTGTGCAACATAAATAATTATCAGGACATCTTTGTTGAGCAGAAGAGTTGAATTCCTGGACAGTTTTCCTATAGCTATCATGGTTATTTCAAGTTTCTGTCTGTTCACAATCAATAACTGATCAGAAGGCGTCATTAACTAGCTCACTTTGAATGATTAAATCATATGTCAGATTATCTAAAATGTGGTACCTCAGTGAGTGCCTTGAGCCATTCCTGGAAAGATTTCGCCATGCGAGCTAATCTTGGCTGATTGAGTTCATCACAGATCAGAGATCATAGCATACCATCCAGATCATCGGCTTGATAAGCAGCATTGTGGGTAATAGACAGTTGAGAGGTTTGAGTGTCAGGAAGTCCTGGATTCTGCCAAAAAAGCAAATTTCTTCCCTGTTAAAACTTACCACTTCGTAAGCTTAAAAACTAGCCAACACTTATCATTGAACCATGTTTCATCCCTTTTCCTTTTGGCTTAGTACACTGCTTGGCAATATGACCCTCCCCTTTGCAATTGTAACAAATGACAGTCTGTTGTTTCCCCGTGTTGCTTCCACTTGCTCTAGGTGTGTATTTTCTTGTTGTTCCCAGCAGCAAAAGTAGATTTGTCTCCCCTGAACAGGTTTGCATAGTTACTTTTCCATGATATAGGGTAGCTGTTGACGAGGTTTGACGTAGTCCTTAGCTAATTGTTTGGTATACAGGATACCGGATGTGACAACAGCAGTTAAGTAATAGACATCATGTGATTGATCGCATCAATTGGATCATCACGCCTTTCTGACCACTATGTAATAATTACCCGGAAGTCAGGTTTGGAAAATTCAGATTGTTGATGTTGGTAAGTTGTGGGAGCATATTCTAATTGTGGGATGGATGATTGTAGAGAATAAACATTGTGGTGAACTGAAGATTGGTACTCATTTGATGGATAAGTGATTGAAAGAGGTGTTGATTGACTGGTTGTTAAATTGTTGAGTCTAATAAGGTGTTAATATATATGGTAACAACTATGAAGACGGATATGGTGAAACATGATGTTGAAGTTGAGAGTTCGGAGAGTGTGTAGATGAGATTGATAAGAGTAACGAGGTAATTGTTGAGCATGCAACTAAATCAAGAGATCGTATAACGTTCTTGCATCAAACAAAACGAAAACTTCAGTTACATGTCTTTTTGTGTTGTTGCAAGTAAACAAGAAGTTGCAACTTGTATATGCAAATCTTTGAACCAAATTCACATCAGTAAACAAATTTGTTCCATTCCTCAGGAAGAGTGTTTAAAAACTTGGTGTTAACTTGAAATTGCTCCAATGGCATCTTGTAGATGTTCATATCATTGAGTAGCAGAGTGAACCTCAAGTAGTACTCGTGTAACGACTCTCCTTTCTTGTAAGTGAACTTATCGAATTCATCATACAGCTTGCACTCTCGTTCTTGTTTCGTTAACAACATTCCTTGCATTAGCAGTTTAATTCTCTCTTAAAGATCTTTTGGGGGGGGGGGGGGGGGGGGGGGGGGGGGGGGGGGGGGGGGGGGGGGGGGGGGGGGGGGGGGGGGGGGGGGGGGGGTGGTGGGGGGGGGGTTGGTTGTTGGTGGGGGTTGTGGGGGGGGATGTGGGGGGTTTAAAGAGTTTAATGGGGTTATGGGGGGGTATGATTTGATATAAACTGATGTCGTCTCAAGCAAGGCCAAGCAGCTAACTGAAATCTAATACTTTTGTGTCATGAAATTCAACCATCGTGTGATAAAAGATCTTTATGATAAGATTAAACTGCTAATTAGCAAGATGGGGGGAACGTAACAAGAACGAGATAGGGCATGCGAAATGATGAATTCGATAATGTTCACTGTATTTTGGAGATGGAGTGTCAAATGGTCCGTAGGGTGGGACACAGTCGTATAATACAATGTGATGAACATTCTACACAGAGGCGGTGGTTGGGGGCCAACACGATGTTGACTCACAAAAGTATAGATTTTCCAGTTGGAAGGCCTTGGAGAATGATGTTTTATTCTTTGATGTCACAATCAGCTCAATGGCTTTAGCGGGAGTCAGTTCCACCATATTCCTTAAGCTGTTATCCCATTCCTTAGTGATGAAGGCCACACAAACTGTCCTTTTTCAACAAAGGCAAGAATCATTTCTTCATGTGGTCTATTCACATATAAATTCCATTAAGCTTTTCCATGAATCATACAAGTGTTTGTTCAAGCATCAGTGGTTTTGTTGTCTCCTCCAGAAAGAAGTGACTTATCGCAAAAAAGGGGGGGGAGTGGAAAGGAGTCGACATGTGGTATCACAAAGATTACAAATTGATCGATCGGAGGTAGAAAGAATTGTGTTTGGTTAAGTTGATTGTTTAGTCTTGAATGAACTATACGTGGATTTTATAATTCTTGATCAAAACCGGGAAAATCAAGGTTTTGTTTCACGGATTTAACAAGTCACAAAATAAACCATAAATTTAGAAAATGATTTGGTATGTTTTAATTGGAAAATGACTAGTTCGAATCTCTCGTTCGGTTCTCAAAAAAACTAGTTCGGTCCTTCTAGTTCGGTCCTCTAGTTTGGTCCACTAGTTATCTAGTTCGGTTCCCTAGTTCGGTTCTCTCGTTCGGTTGACAAAGAACAAAACTGGTTCGGTTCTCTCGTTCGGTTCACTAGTTCGGTTCCAATAGACAACAACTAGTTCGGTTCCAACTTGAGTAAATCTCGTTCGGTTCAAACTATGAGCACTAGTTTATATTCCACCTAACAGGCACTAGTTCGGTCCTCTTGATCGGCTTACTCGTCGTGACCTGTTCGGTTGTACTCGTTTGGTTCCAACAACTACGAAACTCAAATTTCAAAACAAAAAACACATTTTGAATGGTTTTTAGTAAAAATTCTTGTACAACTAGTGTTACTAACCCTATAGGAACAATAAAAATGAAAACTTTAAGGTTTTTAATCCAAAAAAATTTGACTCACTATTTTGCTCTTTGTAAAGGTTTTTGAAGACAAATCAAACACAAAAACTAAACACACCACTCCATGTCTTGATACCAATTGTAGAAACATGTAATCTTATGATCAAACCAAGAACAAGAGTGAGATGTGGGTTGTGATGTTAGAGAGAGAATGGATGGAATGGATGAATTGTATTAAGTTGGAAAATGGAAAATGAAACAACCAACCCCTCTCCAAGGCTAGGAGAGGGCTTATATACTACATGGATGACCGGCCCATGGGCTATGATGGGCTACCCATGGGCCTTTAGCCGGACTAGATTACTAATCTAATCATTACAATAACTACGAGCTAAGACTATTACAACTTGGAAGTGACAGACACTTTTTGTGTTTCCAACAAGACTCATGAGATTTTACCACAAGAAATATGAAGAAAATGATCAAATGATCAAAACAATAACAAAGCTTCAATCTTCAACTTGATCTTCACCCAAAATAATTTTTATTACCTATTTTTCTATACCCAATAGACTGATTAAAAACCTTATAATCTCACCCCAACTTGTGTAAAACCTTCTTGAAATACTCCCTTTAAATCACCCCAAAATATAGTAACCATACTAGGAAGTCATCTTAACTAGTGTTCATCTTTGATTGAACTTTAAAATTTATGAAATGGGTGTTTGTGGTGTTATATGTGGCGTATAAGGTGATAAGGGAGAGAGCAATCTCAGATTTTTGTTAAAATATGGGCGTGTGTGAGTTAGATGGTCAAAAATGAGCTTATATATGTATAGACTTGAATTGCCAAGTGTTATAGTTACACTTGATCAGGTTGCCAAAGGACACCTCTCACTTTGGTTTTGTCACCCTCTCTTGTTGAGATTAGTAGGATAAGTATTTTACTACTTATCCACATTGGTTAAGGCCGCTATTTCAAATCCGATATTAAAAATGTACGATTTGTAGACGTTTTTCTAGTAAAAATTAAAAATAGTACGAGACACAAAAAATAAAAACGAATGTAATAAAATTATTTCTATGGCAATTTGAAAATATAAGCGTCGATGCTTAACGTAGAATTCTCCGGTTCTTTGTAAACGTCGCATAAATTACAAATGTAAGCCCTAATTCTCCCGGTTAGTCGTGAGTTCATATCTCAACATAAAAATGAAAATTATAATTAATACTCGAGAATAAAATAACGACCTAAAATTGACGGATTGTCACAGCATTTCCCCCTAAAAAAGGGATCTTCGTCCCTGAAGATCAATTCAATCTTGTTGCTCGCATCTTATTAAAAGTCAAAGAATGAGGGTAATTCTTCAACACTGATACCCCCTTTCCCCAGTATAATCGGTCTACGACTAGAGTACCATCGAAACATTAACTATAGGAAACCAACTTTTGCTCAGTTGCTTCACTTCTCTATCCATGATATCCAATGGGATTCTTCGATGAAATGCAAGACTTCTCCGCGAACCTACTTCATCTAGTGGAATGAAAAATCTTCATCATAAACATTTCTTTAAATCGACACATGGAATGTATTGTGTATTCCCTTGAAGCTCTCAGGTAATCCAGTATTATTCCACCGAACCCACTCCATGATAGAATTCGAATGTCCATATAACGGGAACTTAACTTTCCTACATTTCCAAATCGAACAACACCTTCCACGGTGATACCTTTCAGCATAACTTTGTCAACCCACCTTCGGAACTCCAAAGGTTACGTCTCATATTTTCTTATAATATCCGCATATCTTTATAGACTACATACGAGCAGCTAATAATCGATGCATGGATTTGGTACAATCATCTCTGTCGTTTCGAAATCAATTCTATCCTTGAGTAGGGCATAGTCCAACTAACTCTAACATAGTATGCGATCTACATTCCATTGTATAGAGTTCGTAAGGTACGGCTTAATGTTAGCGTGAATAACTATTATGAGAATGATAATTTCAGCCAGGATAAGTGCTTCTCCAGCCCACTACCAAGTCCCCAAGTCACGCAAGCCACGCAACATTTCTTCTAATTCTGTATGTTTCTTCACACTGACCATCGTTTTAGGATGGAAAGCAGTACTCCAATCAAAAAGTTGTCCCAATGACTTTGAATAGATCTCCAAACCTGATGCGAAACGAGGGTCAAGGTCCGAAATAATCAACACGTGCACCTCGTGCCTACAAACAATCTCCTTCAAAAATTATCAAGTAAGCTCTCCATTTTTATAATTCCTCATTCATTAGAATAAAAGTGAGCAGACTTTAGTCAATCGTCAAACAATGACCCATAATAGAATCTATCCAGATGGTGGCTTGAAGCTTGTAATGAATCCATTGTAGTCTCTCCCATTTCCGAATAGAATTTTTATCTGCTGAAGTAATCCTGATGGCTTTTGTGTTTCAACCTTGACTTTAGCACATGTCAAGCACATACTACATCTGTTCAATGTCAAGCGTTTCATATTCGGACCACCCAGTATAGACTTCCTCAAATCATGGAAACATTTTACCCGATCCAGGATGAATGGAAATTTTGAATTAATGAATTCTCACATGATTAGACCTCTTAATCCTCCAAAAATGGAACCATACACATCCTTTTATTTTTTCCAAGAAAAACATTTTCGTACCATCAGATCTAACTTCAAAATGGCTCCCCTTCGCCACAAATCTTCGGCACAAATATTTTCCACCTGCACGCTTCAACTTGTGGCATTTCGAATTTTTTCGGGTAAATTGTTGTGTACCGTCACCACTAAATCACGCACTCGAATCGGTTCCTTATCCGTCCTGCTTAACGCATCAGCGACAACATTCACCTTTCCTGGGTGATAACGAATAACACAATCATAATCACTCAGAAGTTCATCCATCTACGCTGCCTCATATTTAGCTCTTTTTGATCCAAAATATATTGTAGGCTTTTGTGATCGGTGTATACCGTACATTTAGTGCCGTACAAATAATGTCTCCATAATCGAAGAGCAAAAACCACCGCTCCCAACTCCAAGTCATGGGTCGTATAATTTTCTTCATTCTTTCTAAGTTGCCTAGAGGCGTACGCAATCACTTTTTCTCGCTGCATCAACACAGCTCCAAATCCTTTAAGAGACGCATCACAAAACACAACAAAGTCTTCGCTTCCTTCAGGTAGTGATAATATTGGCGCACTACATAATTTCAGCTTCAATGTTTGAAATGCCTCCTCTTCGTCGTCGCCCCACACATACGGCTTATTTTTCTGAGTGAGTTTAGTTAATGGTTTGGATATTAGAGAAAACTCCTTAATAAACCTTCGATAATAACCTGCCAAACCCAAAAATTATCGCACTTCCGTTGGTGTAGTCGGTGCAGCCCAATTTTTAATGGCTTCAATCTTCGTAGGGTCAACATGAACTCCATTACTATCTATCACATGGCCAAGGAATTGCACGGAATCAAGCCAAAAATCACACTTCGAAAACTTGGCGTACAACTTTTCACTCCTTAGCAAATTCAAGATCGTCTTCAAATGTTTACCGCGTTCTTCTTTATTCTTGGAATAGATTAGAATGTCATCGATGAATACAATCACGAACTTATCAAGATACAGTTTGCATACGCGATTCATCAAGTCCATGAATACTATAGGTGCATTAGTCAGTCCAAAAGGTATTACCTGAAACTCATAGTGTCCATAACATTCTAAAACGCTATAATTGGAATGTCTTCCTCGTTGGATAAGAAGTTGATGATAACACCAGAGTTATTCAATCTTCGATTAAACACTAGAACCTTGCAGCTGATCAAATAAGTCATCAATCCTCGGTAATGTATATCAATTCTTGATCGTCAACTTGTTCAGTTCTTGGTAATCAATGCACATTCGGAACGATCCATCCTTCTTCTTCACGAACAAGACCGGAGATCCCCACGGTGACGAGCTCGGTCGAATAAAACCTTTCTCCGACAATTCTTGCAGTTGCTTGGATAAATCCTTCATTTCGGATGGTGCTAAATGATATGGCGCACGCGCCACAGGTGCAGCACCGGGAATAAGATCAATACGGAATTCAACTTACCAGGGTGGCGGAAGTCCAGGTAATTCTTCGGGAAATACCTCAGGAAAATCTTGGATAACTGGAACATCTTCTAATCGCTTCTCCTTCGATTCTTGTTTAGTTACTTGAGCTAAGAATAGCTCACAACCCTTCTCGATATACTTTCGAGCTATAGTGCAAGAAACAATCTTCAATCGGGAATTATTTCTATCGCCTTCGATAACCAACGTCTTACCCTCCAGGGGAATTCTAACCTTTTTCTCTCCACACAAAATAGCGGCATCATATCGTGATAACCAATCCATCCCAATAATGATATCAAAACTTCCTAGTTCTATTACCATTAAATCGATTGGAAAAGAACGGTTTAAAAGATTAAGTGTACACCCTATTAACACATTATTGGTACTTATTACTTTTCCATCGGCCAATTTGACTTCATAGCAAGTATCTAACTCAACTGGTTCTATATCAATAATGGTACTAAAATTTATAGACACAAAACTTTTATTGGCACCCGAATCAAATAAAGTAGTAGCATATCGATTATTGAGTAAGAATGTACCAGTAACGACTTTCGGATCTTGCTGAGCATCCACAGCTCCCAACTTGTAAACAGCTCCACGGTTATTTCCACCTTGTCTATTCTTTTTCAACTTAAGGCAATCTCTCTTTCGGTGACCCTTTTCATTGCAATTAAAACAAGTCACATCTTTTCTGTCGAGGCTCCAACAAGCAGCAGTCTTGTGCCCCAACTTACCACACTTACCACATTTCCAACAATCCCCAGCATGCTTCTTATTCTTGCACTTTGGACAAACTTCGTTGTCATTTGGTGCAGCATTGGTCATAGCTCCAGCATTAGCCCTTCTTTGGTTTTGCCGACGATTGTAATCGCGTCGGTTGTCACCACGACCACCACGATCTCCTTCACCTTTCCTCTTTTCACCCTCAGAAGCCTCATCAGTCTTGTCTTGTATTATTTGTCCCATGAGCTGATAAAGCCAACTCGGACAGCCTTTTAATACAGCAGGCCTCGACTGTGTTACATCACGTATATTCTTCGACAACCCACGAATATACTGCTCCACTTTCACCTGCTCAGGCTCCACCATTCTAGGACACAACAAGGCCAATTCATGGAATCAGTTTGTATACCCATCAATATCAGTCCCTTTTAACTTTAAGTTGTACAATTCTTGCTCCAGCCTTTGCAACACACTTCGAGGACAAAATTCCTCGGTCATCCACTTTCTCACCTCAGTCCATGGAGTACCATTAGCAGCATCAATACCCATGGAAGCAATTCTTCCATTCCACCAAGTCAATGCACGACCTTGGAGAGTAGCAGTTGCAAATTTCACCTTATCCCTTTCCTTGCAATCACTGATTCGAAACACAGATTCTAGTTTCTCAAACCACTGACATAATCCCACGGCACCTTCGGTGCCTTTAAAAGGTTGTGTGGGTCAACATTTCTTGATTGTTATGTAAGTACACCCAGTATTTCGGGAGCTGCCGGTCGGCTACCAACTCCAGCACCACCGGCTCCAGCACCACCGGCTCCAGCACCACCGGCTCCAGCACCACCGGCTCCAGCACCACCGGCTCCAGCACCACCGGCTCCACCACCACCGGCTTCATCACCACCGGCTCCGCGGTTCATATTTGCCATAAATTCAGCCATAGATACGGCAACTTGTTCCCTAATAACCTCGCGCATACGTGCCTCAGACATTGCTTTTGGCGGCATGATTCTGTTACAACACAAATTAAATCATAATGAGTATTCATTCAATGATTGTATTAAGCAGAAGGAGCAATTTAGAAGAAACAAGAAAAGAAAGGTAACAACAACACAACATAGAATTAGAACCAAAAGATAGTCATTTCATTAATCACAAACAAGTTACAAGTTGCATTGTCATACATTACATGTGATAAGTGTAAAATACACATATCCGTTTGTACTTAAATGACCCAATTAAGCCCAAAACAGTCCAAATTTGGCAAATATATGCTTGTATTTGAGTTTTGTGTGTGCAGGTACGGATATATCAGAAATCACAAGAAAACCATCAAAAACAAACAAACACGGACACGAGAACGGAGGAGTGCACAAAAGCCGAACGCCAAAGCCAGAAAAAGTCAAATCTACAGTCAACTCCAGTCAATCTTGGTCAACAAAAGTCAACAAAGACCCAAAGTGTTCCAAAATAACCCCTCAACTTTCAGAAAAGTCCATAAATGGTCCCTAAGGCTAATTGGGCCACACCCGGATCCATAAGGCCAAAACCCTAGCCCATTTACCCTTTCCTATAAACCACAGGGACCATTCTTGCTATTTTCTAAACCTTATTTTACACTACACTAGTACTTAACCAAACACAAGGACCAAATTGCAACTTACCCAAAGTTTAAAAATTATTAACCCTTTCTCAGTTAAAAGAAAATGGCGCGAAAAACTGTTTGTCACTATTCACGTGTCTTCCCCGTTTTACCATCAGTCAAATCATAGGGCAAAAATGAATTAAAGGTTTAAATGGGTAATTCAAGTGCTAAATAATGACATGGCAGAGTCATTTCATCATCAAAGCTTCCTATTGGTCAAGACCACAAAGAGAGGATTACGGGCTAAGAAAAGAAAGCACAAGAGAAGGGAATTTTCACACTAGAAGCACACTCAAAAGAAACACAATCAGCCTGACACACGGATGCACGTTGGAATCCGTGTGGTCCCATATATAATCCAAAGGGCTAAGTAAGACCTCATTGATTGTGTAGATCCAATGTTTGATGAAAGGGTGCGTCTAACTAACTTTGGCTCCTAGAAGCTTCCCTGGCTACTATAAATACCTCACACTTCACACATACAATGGACCTTCTTTTTCTAGTTTTCTAGCTTTTAGTTTTTAGCTTGAACTTTAGCTTATGTAAATTTTAAATTTCCATTTCCGTTTTCAGTTAAATTGTACTCTCAAATTCATAGTGTAATCAGATTTTATTAATAAAAATTCTCTTGTTATTAAACAAATCTCTTTTACTTTACTCATAAGTTATTCTAATAAGCCAAATTACAGTGTAGTACAGTTTAATAAGCTCTTAAAAAGCTCTATACAAGTCTATAAGCTTGTGATTTGCTATTAATTCACTTAATATACCTTAAATTCATTAAATCAGCTAAATTACCTTGTGTTTGGATTATAAGCTTTGGAAAGGAGATGCCAATAAGGGGAAGGGCTCTCTTAGGACTTATACCCTCAGCTTATAAAAAAGCTAGGGAAGCTTGTAGCTGCCCCTATTAGGGTCCTCTTGTTTAGTTGTCGGTGCCTTGTATGTTCCTAATTTAATCTTTTTATTCTAGCTGTTTAATAATTGTATATTTACTTTCTAAGCTTAAATCTGCTTACTTTGTTATAAATGTTTGCTTAATTTGTGCTTAAATATCTTTAAAAATGCTTATTAGATTAGTTTAGATCATTGTCTTTAGCTTATTAGTATAAATCTTAGTTGCCTTATTTCTTTGTATTTAAAAGCTTAAAAAAATACCAAAATCAGTAAAAAAATAGAGTAGATCTTTGATTATTGCTTGTTTAGTTGATTAATCATGTTTGTTAAGTTAAATTTAAGCTAAATAATGTCTGGGATCATAGTTTATATTAGTAGATTTTATTTTGAAAGCTCACTTTAAATCTGTCCTAGCTTAAAGGGGTTTTTGGCTTAAGCCTATTTGACCTAAAAAGGTCAAAACTATTTGGTCCATTTTCTTTGGACAAGTTAGTTTTCATAAGGTAAAAAGTTTTGAAAAGATTTGAATCATTAGTTTAAAGTTAAAATGATTTTGTGGCTTATTTTCCATGTGTTAGCACAAAGGGAATTTTTCCTTTGGTCTTTGCTAGTGCAAGATTAAACCAAGCCACACAAGGCTTGGTAATTGCTTGTTTTGAGTTTTTACCACTCAATAAGAGTGTTTATGTGTAGGAATACCAATAGGGTATCCTGCAATTGTGTTTAGGGCCTTGCCATTTTGCATCAGTGTACTGACTTACATACTCAGCATATGCTGAGTATGTAGTCTGTTTTTAAGCCCCAATTTAAAGCACTTCATTGTAGGATTTATGAGCTTATAGTCTAGTAGATTGTAGAATAGATATAGTTTAACAAAGATTAAAACATTTTTTCATTATCAGCTTAATTTGTCAGCTTAATTTTGCTCTTAAAAAGTCATAAAAAAAAGTTAAACAGTAGCATAAGACTTAGACTTTTAATATTTAAGATTCTAGCTTATAGGTTTAGAATTTTTTGTGTCAGATTTAATAGTTTATAAGTGAATACCTTGTATTTAAAAGCTTGTTCCCTCTTAGTTATTTGAGCTTTTTAGCTTTATTTAATTTGTGCTTTTAATGTGTTCTTTCTGAGTTTGATTTAATCATCAATTTTAGTGGCTTAAGTTTTCTAGCTTAGGTTTCTTTTCATTCTTAGATTAAGCAATTTATAAGCTATCTAGAACACTTTCCTTTTTAAATTAAGCTTAATTTGTGTGTAATTATAGCTGTTTAAGTAATATAAGGCCAAACACCAACTTTCTGTTTGTTGCTTATTATAAGCTTTTTGAGCTTATAGTGGTTTTAAGCCATTTAAGTTTTTTAAAGTTGTTCCTTTGCAGCTTAATTCTCCAACTTTGCTCTTATCTATTATACATATATGTTGTGCCTATCTATGACATATCAATATAATGTTTATATTATGTCTGAAATATTATTGGTTTGATGAAATAAAGTATTCATATCAATATACTCATTGTTAAGTTTCAAATGTTAATGAGTCATTTGCATAAAAAGAAATCTTGTCAATTGACATAAGTTAACAAATAAATAAATCTTGTCAAATGTTTTGTTTTAACCTTATGTCAAGAATCTTGATGCTAGACTAATGGATTATAAACATAGAATAAACTTACTAGTGGTTTTCGTGTATTCGATTGTTGATTAACGTATAATAGACATATTTTGGTTTGATATATTATAACAAAACTAGATTTTGATTCATATCATATTTTACACTAAGTGTAACGGTTGTGGTTAATAAGTTTTGATGTTTTGATATTGTGCATTAAATATTCATTAAGCATCGACTATACGTCATGGGTATGTTATATGTCATGATTAGAATCATCATTTATATATTTATTTATGTTAAAGTTTTTTTAATGGTCTATTACTAGGTCACTAATTTTATAAATAAATGTCATGGAGAGTTACAAATTTAATAAATGTTAATCAAAAAAACTATTATGCATCTATGTAATTTATCATCATTTAAGTTTTAAAATGGCATTGTATAAATGTTGTTTTATGAGGGTTATATATCAATGATATGAGTTGTGTTATGATTTGAACTTTTATAAACAATATGATATAATTTTTTTTGCAAAGGTTATCCACGTGTATGTTGAACAACATACTTAAAAATGTGTGTTTAAATCACTGAACATTGATAATGGTTACTTTACCGAGTTTGTTACGATTTCACAAGCGTTACATATATATATGTTAAGTGCACATACTATATAGTCCTACCGTCGGGTATGCAGCATATTTAAAGTTGTCTTGTATTTATCTGATAATTAACATATCATAATATGAAACGAACATACACAACTTTGACTTTATTGATTATTTATTTATAGAAATTGTGAACAATGTGTTTAGAAGCATTTTAAATCGATATTTTCTTGTGACTAGTAAAAATGAGCTTATAGCGAAAAAATGAGACCTCTCCGATGGTTAAGTGACATGCGATGATTATTGTCGTCATTGATTGACTTAATGAACATAATTTGATTGATATATATGGACCGGCAATAAAAAGTAGATGTGTATATAAAGGATTTCATGTAAAATATAATAGTTATGTGAAAACTATGTATTTTATAGATGTCAAAATTGGTGAACATAGCTGCAATATCAATAATCAATTCCTTAAATGCCTTACACATGTGAAAATAGTCACTAACATATAATTAACAAAGTAAATAATACATCTAGCAAACAAAGTTGTTTATTTGTGATAATTTTACCATAATGTTTTGGTGCCCTATATGAATAGATATAAATGATATCACCTATTGTTGCAAGATTTTAAATTGATGAATAAACTCAACTATATGGTTACTTAGTAATTCGTTTATGTAAAGATAAGAATATTGATGAAGATATTTTTGATAGTAAACTGGTGATTATTGTTGATAGAAGAAATAGTATTTAATCGGTCTAATTAATTATGTCATTGAGTTTGTGATATATGTGAGCATCATTATGTGGTTTTATTTGCTTATGGGACCCTTTATTGAATGGTTAGTGATATATGTATGTTTTGGAAATATGTAACTTCACAAGTTCAAAAGATGTGTTTCTTGTTTCATAATGGTATAGGCTAATGTGCATATTATACTAAACTATGTTGAAACTATAAAAGTGTTATATATTGAACAATGTGAAAGTCATAAAAGTGCTTATATAAATTGGATTTGAGATATAAAAGTATAAATATGATGATGTATTAGTTTCACCATATTATTCGACTTTAACATAAAGTCAAATGTAATTGAAGCACACGTGGTCATAAACTAGTTGTTTATGTGCCAAGATTTCGCATTAAGGAAAGTGCGGTTGAAGTACAAAAGTGGTCATAAACAATAAGTTAATTTTGCAAGATTATTGTATTATGTGGCATGATCGGTTGGACCATCCCGAGTCAATGATAATGTGAAATATATAAAAGAATAATACGTTTCTTCAAAGATAAATTTGATTATTCTCAATGGAGGTTTTTATCTGTCACAACCAAATTATAATAAGGATTTTCTCCTATAAAGTTTTGGAAAGAATATACAAGGGATGTATGCAGGCCTATACATTCGCCATGTGGATCATTTTGAGTTTTAAAAATGATGCATCGTCAAAATGATCATTAAATAAGCGACTTAAAGTTAGTGTGATTAGTGGCTCAACTAATAATATGCGAGCACGGTTTTCCATATTATATTATTGAGGATGGTGGTGAATACTTCCAAGTTATGGTCGATTATTGGAATACATGTTGAACTTAACAGTAGCTCATGTTCATACACGAATTTCTTTTGTTGACACATTTATAAAACGTCTTCGATTGATTGTAAAGCCAATAATTATGAGAACAAATTTATAAGTTTTATGGGGCATTTGTTTTTAAAAGATAGAACATAAATTCGCATTATGCCAACAATCTATAATGAATCCTCCCCATCAAAATGGTTTTGGTCACAAACCATATAATTCCCATATGAGATATTGTAATTGTGCAATATATAGTAAGTACACCACAAGGCACAAAATGGGATGTTAAAAGTGATAATTCATTCAAGGGGAGAATGAGCAGCGAGATATCTGGAATGAATTATAATATAAATGTTGATCCTCACACTAAAGAATATGAATTTAAGTTTAAGGGACAATTTATATTTCAGATCTAGTAATTGCCAGACATATTTAGTGACCTGAATAAAGTGACTAGATCATATATATACGCTGCTAATGCTCCGATTACAATGTTTGTCCCAACAGTAAAACCAATGATTGGTAGTGAGTCTATGACATGCATGCAACATGATAGACTAATTGATTCCAAATAAAAAGTGCGAAAATAGTAAGGGGTGGAGGGGGTGAATACGTTTCCTTTTAAAATCTTAAAATGTTTCGTATCAAATTGTCGATCAAGCGTGACATAATATGATGAGTGTTCACATAGTAATACATCAAATCACAACAATACAAACCAACACACAAATGCAAGTATAAATGTAAAGCAATAAATGCGAGTATAAATGTAAAGAGATAAGTGAAAGGAAATGCAAACCGGACACGATGATTTATAGTGGTTCGGTCACGAAGCACCTCTTCGCCCTACTCCACTCCCCGAGTACCCAACTCGAGAGTTACTTCACTAGTCAACAAGCTCCCTTATGGCGGAGAAAACCGTACACAACTTTCACTTATATCAATTTCTGACACTAAGCTAGATGTCGAGTTCTAATCTTAGCTAGAACCAATCTATCACGACTTCACGACTTCTTCACTACTTTCACGACTTCACAACACAACTTCACAACTACACAACTTCTTCACGCCTTTTACTTCACTACTTCACTTCACGACTTCACTACCCTTCACAACTTTTCTATACCTCACTTCACAACTTCACTTCAACTAGACACTACTTTGATCACACCGATCTATCTAAACTTCCTATGATCACCACGATCTAACAACTATACACACCATGATCACCATGATCAAGTTATTACACAAGTTTAGAATACATGGACTCGATCTATACATTGTGAATGTAAGACATGTCACGAATGCACTAACTAACCTACATAACTTCGTATCTTAATGATAACGAAGGTTCTTCTCTTGCACTTGAATGGATGGATGATTGGATCACATTTTAAACAAACTTATAATAAGTTAAGTGATCAAAGGAAAGGGTTTGAAAGGAGGTTTTTGATCAGAGAAAACTGTGTGCAAAGAGGTGAGAAAATCTGTGGAAACAGTCCACTATTTATAGGAAAAAATATTAATTTTTTATTTGGGCGGCCCCCTAATTAAACAAGGCGGTCCGCTTAATTTTGGCCGGGTCCCCTAATTAATTTGAAGGGGCCACCCATTTTTTTAGACTCTCTATTTTTGTCTTTTTGTGGGAAGGTGTTTTCTGGGAACTTTCTAGCCGATTTTGGGTAAAAGTTTTGAATCAAAATATTTAATTTTGAGATAAAACATATTCTATAAATACAAAAAAAAGTTGTAATTTTTTTAAAATGTTTGGCCCATTTTATAAAAAATGTAATGGTTTTGGAAAATAAAAAATTTCTTGATCATTCAACAAATTAAAAGTTTGTTGATTCATAACCTTTAAGTGATATACGCGGTGCGAACCTTAAATGTGTTGTTGAAGAAAACACGGAGACTCTGAAAATGTTGACGATGAATTGATGATTGTGAATATATGAGTAACTTAAGCACTTTACGTTATGTGTTATAAGTTACATGTTTGTCATCACTAAAACATGAAGAGAACGTATAGATTAAATATCGTAATGTAATATTTCTACCAACAATCTCTCCCTTTTTGATGATGACAAAAAATGTAAACTATAACTCATAGTAAATGTATAAGTTACTTGTTTACACTTCTTCTCCTCTTTTTGTCAAAACAAAAAGGTGGACTCCTAGACGAGACTTTTACTACACTTCAACTCTTTAATCAAAGAGGCGAGCTTACATCATCCTAAGTGAAGTCTTTATTCTATCAATCCCTTTTAAACAATGACATCCCTTGAAGATTGACTCAAGCGGATCCATGGATCAAATTAGTTGCAAACTCTTAACCTACATCAATGGTTAGTTTTATGCAATATATATATATATATATATATATATATATATATATAGGGATGAAATACACATATCAAGAAATGTGTAGATGTATTAAACGGTTGCAAACGTAATGTTTTGAACATTTGCAAATGCTCCCCCTTGGTGTATGCTCCCCCTTGATTGGGGCACCAAGAAATCGAGTAACGAAAAAGTGCTACAAAACGAAGTTAGTAGAAAAATGCACACAACACACACACACACAACACACACACACAACACATCAACACAGGCAAACACACACACATATCTATATATATATATATAATGATGATGATAGATATATATGCAAGATATTTAGTGGGGAACAAATCATGTATGTTTTAGGTATATGCTCTAAAGTGTGGCACTAAAGACAACAACCTAAATAAAGAAAAATGATGAATGCTTAAGACATGAAAATGTTTAGGAACCAATAATAAGATTTCTACTTACACACTGCTTAAAGGACTAAGACTTGACAACAAGTCTATTATGAGAATGACTCTTCCAGATGTCATATGGATAGAGAAGTCTTAACATATGATGATTGTGGGTTTGAATAGACTAAGTGTTGTATTGAGAGATTCATAAATCCTCAAGGTTTATTTGTTAAACATTATGTATGCTTTTCATGTTTGGGGTGTTTAAGGATAAACATTATCGTAAGACTTTAGGTCAAACTAAATGTTGATGATAAGGATGATTGGTTGAGGAAACATAAACGAAGAAGGATGAGCGTGAATGGAAAGGGAAGGTGTTGACTATAGGTTTGTTGGGTGTTTTGTTGGTTGTTAATGTTGATGAACAAAGGTGAAAATGTGAAAATGGTGGAAGAAAAGTGAAAGACACGACATTGTGATGACTCAACAACACTTGAAGGTTGAATATCTTCTTTGTGTTCTTCACTTGCTCAAAAGCGGAAATGAACAAATGAAAGACACGATATTGTGATGACTCAACAACACTTGAAGATTGAATATCTTCTTTGTGTTCTTCACTTGTTAAACAGTGGAAATGATTGGATGAGACGCATTTCATTACGAAATTCACTTGACTTTTGACAACATAGGCACACATGCTTATGAGTGTCGGGATATGAGGATGAGACGCATTTCATTACGAAATTCACTTGACTTTTGACAACATAGGCACACATGCTTATGAGTGTCGGGATATGAAGATGAGACACATTTCATTACGAAATTCACTTGTGGGGAATGGTTACATGGTGAATCTTCTTGTGAAGATGACTAGGTGGATGACTCGAGGTTGATAGTAGTAAGGATGACTCGGTTTTTCATTTCACTTTGGTGATTTGGGGATGTACTAGAACTAGTGATCACTAACAAGAGTGAATAATAGTTATGAGGTTTGAGTGTATGGTAGAAGTGTATCTTGCAGTTTCTAGTAAATAAGAATCACCTATGTGAGTTCTTGAGAGTGTTTGGTTAAAGGATATATGTGAAGATGTGTGTTTTCCCTTCCTTTCTAATTCGTGCTCATCCGGACATAAATTGTGGAATAAAAAGAATAGGTGAAGAGAAATAACGACGGAAGCGATGAGCTTGACAATGTCATGACGGATGACGGTTAGCATACGATGAACTTCATCCACGAAGTTATGTAGCTCTTCTCGAGTATTGCGAATGTTCATAGAACAATCACACGACGATGTACGAGGTTGTCTTAAAGGTGGTACGGAAATGTGGACGGAAGATATTAACCATCTATATAATAATAGAGGTGTGACAAAGGTTTTTAAGAAATGACGTAGACATGAACAATGAGTGACATTTTAATTTGCATTTCGCGAATTAAAAATGCTTAAACATTTCTGATGAAATGATTAAGTTGTCGAGATTTATCGGAATGTATCTAATAGTAACAAGACTATTAAAATGAGAATGACATGTTTATGAGATTTGTTTCATCATTCCTAGACCTAGACTTAAAAAGGTTCACGTTTGAGTGGTTTAGTGAGGATGCCGGCGATGTTGTCTTCCGACAAAACTTTTTCGATGAAGATATATCCTTTTGGACATTTTCGCGAAGGAAATGATGAAAAATTATGATGAGTTTTCTATCCTAAGATTGATGGATAATGTTCAATCCTTATTGTGTATGAGGTGAGCGTGACGATAAACCATCGTGACATTCCTAAGGGAATGGAAAAGACTAACAGACGTGAAAGTACTTAGTCTTAAGGTGTATATTAAAGATGCTACGAATCACTTATGTAGAAAATCGTAAGACCTTTGTCATGCGAAGGTTGATGTAAGCTTTTAGCTTTAGGAAGAGCATTTTAACATGTGTTGTTAAAAGGCTTGAATATGAACTTTCGGATATGACCTTTAACGTTTGCGATCGCAAGTTAAAGATACTTGAATATTTCGGATGAAATATTTAAGTTGTCAAACCTACTTGGAGGAGTGTTTGCATTTAAACGTTAATTGTCATATATTAAGCTAATATAGTGTAGGTGTACAATTAACACTTAAGTCATGTAAAATGACGCATACAAAACATGATAATTTTAAATGTAATCGTCATGTAAAACATGTTAGCATTTAGCATTTAGGAGCATGTGTCATTTAGATAAACTAAGAAATATTTTATCTAAATTGCTAGAAAAAGACAAATGCCTTTATAGTGGACATGCATTTAATATCTAAGCAATTAAACATTGAGCATCAAGATCACAAAGACATATAATTACATTACATGTGAACAAGTAATCATCTTGAAACATTAAAGCACATATGTGAGGTGCATTGTGTCTAGATTGACTAAGAAAAAGCCTAATTTCTACGTGCTTAGTCTGTACTTCTAATGATATACAAAGTCTATCGATGTAGACTATCATTAGGCATATTTAGGAAGAGCCATTTAATCAAATTAGAGAATGAATATGAGACTATCACTAGTGGTGCTCAATTCAAGCTAAACACGACCATTTTTACGGGTTATACACCGAACCCAACTTCACTCTTGGAAGCAATTCAACCGTTAGGTCAAATTGAATTTCTAGTGCAATAGATTCTCCAGTAGTCATTCTCATGTTAGACAAAATAGAGTTCTTATATTTTCCTAATGAAGTGTAGAAAAGATAGAATTTGTATTATCTCTTAATAAAGGGCCAAACATGACTCAACTAACATATAATAATTCCGGTTCGCATAATCCTAATAAAGATGTGTAGATAAGCGTAAGCAAGATGTTTTAATCTTTTGTTCAAGATCGATAGGTTGTTTGGTTTCGATTACATATTGCTTGATTTAATGGAAGTCTTATACTTAGTCATCTTACATGTGCAGTTGTCACATGTGATATTTAACGTGTTTGATTTTTCAAAAGCCAAGAGATGTGCTTATTTGTGACAATGACAAATATGTTATATTGAGAGTGTTTTAAGAATTCTCCACTTCATGTCATGTGAAATGAATCTCATTAATATTATTTATCTTAATTGAGTTTGTGATTCTTTAATGATAAATGATTGAAAAGAGACATATTTTATTTTTTTAAACAAATATGCTTTTCTAAAATTATTATTCTTATCAATGTTGTATATCATAATTAAATAAATGTATTTTTACTTGTTTATGCATTGATACATATTTTGATAGGTTATTTTTCAATTCTAATAACTTATATTTTTCAAATTATATGTAGCGTATTTTCTTGTAACACAACCATTTATGCTACGAAGAAAATAAGATGCATAGGATATATATTATCCTTTATCAATCGTTTAATACGATAAGTCCATAAAATCTTTAAACATAATGTTTCCCAAACATCATGTTATCCTAGGTGAATAAACAAGAATATTATTTTTATTTTAGAATTTTAGTTAAAAGTGAATTTTAGCTATGAGTTGTGCTTTTATGTTGTATGAGCAAAGTTTACATATATTGTTAGTTTGCTCGTGTTTGGTTTTTCGGAAATGACACATTTACCAATTGCATTGCAATGTAAATTGCTTGAATATTTCGGACGAAACATCCAAATCATCAATCCTACTTCATTGTGTATTTTATGCATGTATTAAACATATTAGTATAATATTTGGAACACAGTCATTGGACAAGTAGACTCAATATGGCATCATCAACACAAGTGTGAGTTATGATCCGATGCATATTCTTTTCATCTAGAAAAGGATGTAATTATTTTCATATCAATCAAGTGTGATTGAGTTATGTAGATCCAAGATGATATCTTTTGTTATGTTTTGATATAATCTTGAAACTAAACAAATAAGAATCCGATTTCATGTCCATACACGAAAACTTGTCAATTAGATTCAATAAAGATATCAATCATAATTTGAATAATGAATTGATATATTCTCGAAATCTTTCTTGACCCTCACGAACACTCATTTAAAAGAAAATAAATAAATATTTAAATAGTGTGTTCCATTAATCCCAAGATTAGTTGTAAGGTGAGGTTGATGAATAATGATAAGTTAATATCATATTTCAAGATTGTCGTAAATTTTACTTGTGCGAAAAACTATTTGTTGTTATGTATATTATGCATAGTTTTTGACATTTTATGAGTATATAAATGAGTTTTCTAACAATTTTTATATAACACACATCTTTTGTAAAATACTATATGTTCTAATATGTTTTTTATACATAAGTATAAAATAAATAAATTATAATATATATAATATATAATAATTATCTATGATATTTAGATGGGATATTATATATATATATATATAGGGGCGCGTTCAAGTGAGAAGGCTAATTTTTGTGAGAAGGAAAGAAAGGATCCTAACCCTCCATCTAACCCTCCCTTTTTTAAATCTAATGGCTTAGATTAAATTACAATTTACACTGATTTACTAAACAGGGTACTTTTGTAATTTAACTAACATATAAAGAAAAACACACACATATTTGCATACACCTGAGGTGAAAACAAATATCATCCTCTCACTACACTTATCAAAACCACCATTACATCCATCAGAACCACCACTACATTGATCAGAACCACCACTAAACCGCCATCATAACCACCATTGCACAACCATCATACCCACCACTACATCGATCAGAACCACCACTACACTGCCTTCACAACCACCACTAAACCACCATCATAACCACCATTGCACCACCATCATAACCACCACTACACCGCCCGATCATCGCCATTCAAACCATCACCGTTCAAACCACCACTACACCACCGAATAGAACCACCACTACACCAAGCAACTATAAAAGAAACTGCGATTGGAGGACCAATCATCGTCGTCGCCATAGCAACACCTTTCTGTCACTAATTTGGAGGTTATTAGGTTAAAATTGGCTCTTCAAAAGGTTAAAGTCTTACACTTTCATCATTCACATATTTGTAAACGGTATTCATTTTGACGATTGGTTGTAATATTTGTTCATTTATTACTTTTATCGCTATTATTGTAGCAAATTGATTCAATTTTATAACGCATATCAACTGTTTGATGAAATGCCTGAACCAATATTGCGCAAGCTGTGAACTTTATTTGCGGATTCATTGTTTTAGTAGTCTTGATAGTACTTACGGTTATGCTTTCTTAATTATAGATTTAGTTTTCACTCGACAAAGGTATAGGTGAACGACTTCAATAAGCACATTTACAACTACAAATAAGATGTGTGAACAACCTCGTCACATGTGAAAATATACCTCTCGTAGCTTTTTAAGATGTGTGGAAAACTTGGTCATATGTGAAAATATACGTCTTGTAGCTTTTTAAGATATGTGAAAAACTTGGTCACATGTGAAGATATACGTCTTGTAGCTTTTTAAGATATGTGAAAAACTTGGTCACATGTGAAAATATACGTCTTGTAGCTTTTTAAGATGTGTGAAAAACCTCGTCACATGTGAAAATGTACATCTTTTAGCTTTTTAAGATGTGTGAAAAACTTGGTCACATGTGAAAAAATACGTCTTGTAGATTTTTAAAATGTGTGAACAATTAATGAAACAGCGGATAGTGACAATGAAGGATCACAAGCAGACTCACAAGACGAGTCACTCAGTGATATAGACTCTAAAGAAGAGCGTCCAATGTGAGTGTATGTCTTGTATGATTTTCTGCTAAATGAAAAAATTCAGTTAACTTTTGAAGTGTACGTGGATATAAGTAAACGCTATACTTTGTTTTTCAGGTATGGTGATACGATGGAGGAGTTGATGGAAGAAGCTTACGAGAAGTATCTAACTAAGAAAGAAGGAACTAGGTACAAAACAAAGAAAACGGATGAAGAAAAAGCCCGCTGAAGATGGTGAACTTCTTGAGGTTTGGCTTTTTACTTTTTCTTCTTACTCTTCCGAGATTTTCCCCTTTGTTGTTTATTTATGTCTTTGTTTGTTGAGGTGGTGAAACGGGCTGATTGGGTGGGTCTCAAAATGGGTCAAAACTAGAATGAGTTAGGTTGACCCACAAACACTTTTTGTCTTACCTTTTCTTGAACTCTACAATTAAAGTTTAAAAAATGGTTAGCAACGCTACATTATTGTTTTATATCTATGTTTTACTCGTTTTAAGTACATTTTTGTGATATTCTTCATCCACTAAACCAGTTGATTTGATTTAAACTTACATATATTTTTGTGACATTAATATTTCTAAAATGAAGGTAGAAATAGTCATCAGTTTGTATTTTGGTGTTTTAGCGAAGTGGGTGAGTTGCGCAACGGGTCAATTAGGTCACTTCCAATATGTGTTCGGGTCAGCTCACCCATACACCAAGATACAAACTGATGAACAAATGTTTAAACAATCGAATAATGGGTTGTTTTTATTTGTTTGGTTTGTGCAGTTCGCGCCATCAACAACTGGAAGCTTTTCTAGTATGGATTGTAAGGATGAAGAAAGAAAGTATTCTAACTTTTCATTTGAACCACAAGCTACTAACAAGATGGTATGCACTAATCTCCTCTGTTTTTTAATTCTCTCTTGTGTCTGTTTGCAATCTTCCTAACAATATGGTTGGTGTGTGTTAGTCTGATACGACAAGTGTTAAAATCCCAGGTATTGATTTGGAGCTGGCAGGTGGCACATTAGGGGGTCAGGTGACAACTGTAGAGGGTTTGATCACCAAGATTAGTGAAAGTGAGTTCATTTCAAATTATTTTCTTCACGGCTTTCAGTTTTATTTTTATCATTTAGTTAACTGTAAGAGTTAGGTGCTGCATGACTTTTATTTTTATAACATTTTATGTCACGAGTTGGTATAAACTATTAGAATATATTATAGTCTTGATTGGGAATATGAGTGTGACTGTAAGTGAGTATGAACCTGTTGTGTTTATTCAAGGTCATTTTCAGTTAATTAGCAACTTATAGTGGAATGGATTATGGAACAACGGGAGAAGAACTATTATATCAGTTCCATTCCTTGTGCTAACAATATAAGCTCTCTTGTGGTCATGTCAAAAGGTTTGTTGACCATAAATTTGTTCTGAGGGTTCCATATTACACACCGACTCTTAGCCTCCTGGTTTTAATATGATCTGGTCTATCTCAACAATCCTACAAAGTAAGTGACTCCTTCCCATTCAAGTAGATAAACTAGAAATGGAGAGAAGGCTTTCATGTGACCTCCATGGCAACTGCTGGGGTATTGTCGTGTCTCGTAATGCTGGCTTGGCTTCAGTGATTAGGTATCACCTTCTACCCTTGATAATTGCCACTACTCGACATGACCTGATTTAACCTGAACCTGTTTTGCCACTTGCTAGTATAAGCTATAGAAACCAAAAAATCCCTTTTATTTAGGGAAAATAATGATTGTAATACTATTTCAAAACAATATTGAGCTTATAAGTACCTAAATACTATTTCAAAGAGGGTAAGTTTTCGTAGATATGTTATGTAAAATGTGACACATTTGTAGTTTAACTAATTGTTGGCTAATAAAAATATTGCAGGCACATCCATGGCTAGTAATAATACTGCAGGCATCAAATTGGTATATTTTGATTTCATTTCCAAAATAGTTTGTTCTATAGTTTATGGAAGTTGCGTTTTTGACTAAACATTCTTGCATTTGGAAAAATTAAAGCTAGTATTTACTTGTAGCGAGTATATCAAACATGTCCTTAGTATCTTCTGATTAGTTAAAGGTAAACCAAACACGTCCTTAGTATATGGTGAATATATATTCAGATTCTTCTCAAATAGGATCATAGCTCCAAAATAGAATCAAAGTAACTTGTTTGCATGTATCTATATCAGATTGCATATATTTGGATGGTTGTCCGTACGCCAAGATATAATAGGTTAACGTTTTTCACTTTTTCTTGCTATTTTTGTTTGTAAGGCCATGTTTAGATTCATTAAAAATCCTTTTGACTTTATTTATTTATATACAGTGGGGTTGTTTGAGTTAACCATCCGGTAAACATGTGTTTATTCGCAAGTTAATAATTTTTTAAGAATATTTTTACATATAATCAAATTATTTAGTAACCTTGTCTTTATAGTTTGACGAGTTACTAATATTTAGATTATTTTTGCAACATTTTGTAGACTACTAGTATGTTTTGTAGACTACAGGCTGTGCATACAATAGTGTGCAGTTTGAGACTTGTTTTTAGGTATAGTATAGATAGAAATTTGCTCTTGGTTTCGTGCTTAGTTAAGCCCAGACGATAAATGAGGTAGAGAAGGCCAACAAGTTTGTTCCTCCCTCATCCTCCTATTTAAATAAGTGGTTAGATGTTCTATGTAATAATATAAGTCAAAGAACTGTTGCCCCTTCATAAGTGTTTCAAGTATTATATGTTCACTTTATCGGCCAAGATCTCTTAACACATGCTTAAGCAAGTAAGTTAGGTAACAAATTAGTTATCGTAAGACAGTATTATGGCTTGTGGATTGACTCCCTTTGCATTTTGATTTCTGTGGGGTTATATCTTATAATGTGTTGAAATGTGAGAACCACATGAATTTTTGATTACTTGAAAAATCAGCCGTCCAATAAGATTCAAATGTTGTATGGTTGAGCTCCACTGATTCATTAACATCTGTGTGATCTCTAGAAATGAGTTTATATTTGTCTCTTGTTCTCTTAAATACTACCTATGGACAAAGAATGATATGATTTTTGCTAGAAATGAAATATGTTAGACAAATAAGGTATGGTGGTCAATGGTATAGTGAACCTCTTGGTGCATTTACAACTGGGCTTCCATACATTCAAGACTGGAATGAGGATTTTGAGGTTTGTCTTTTCCACAATCTTTTTTAAGCTCTTGTAAAACGTTGTCTTCTGGCTCAAAAACCAGTTACATTTAGACCCACGCCCAGTTTTATTCGTTACACAATCCAACCTTGTGGCCTGAACTATGTATTATCTAAAAATCACCCATATTGATCTCATCTTGTTTCAACTTTTTACCTGTTACACAAGTAACACAAGCCAACCCAGCCCGTTTAGATATGTATTACCGATTAGACACGGGCATGTTTTTTCCCATTGCACAACCCAAATCTGGAAAATATATAATCTTACACATTCTGACCCGAGCCCGTTTTGCCCCTGCACATTTGTTTACCTCTATCAAATTGCTCTATCCCATTATTATTTAGTTCTCACATTTACATGGGGCTATTCTTGTTTGACTGTTGCAGGACTTCATTGACTCGTTCCAGCAATTCACCGAAATGATGTGTGAATTTTTGGAAGAATCTATTCATGGGTTCAACAAGGTATTAGATAAAGTAGATGCAAAAGGTAAGGAGAAATACAGAAGACGGATGACAAGTGGAAAGAAGAAGATATAAGCAATCAAAAGAGCTCAACGACCAAAAAGAGTGGATCCGGACAATGATGAAAATGAAGATCTATTCATGGGTTCAACAAAGTATTATATAAAGAAGACGGATGGCAAGTAGAAAGCAATAGATAGAAGCAATCAAAAGAGCTCAACGACCAAAAAGAGTGGATCTGGACGATGATGAAAATGAAGATCTATGAGCTATTATATATCTATTTATAAAACGATTTTGGTGGTTCACACTACAGGCTATTAGCTATATGTTTAGAGCATGTACGCGACAATTTTACTGCAAGTCAATCTAGATGTCACATAACTCGTACTTGTGTTAATTTATGTTTTGTTTGGGTTTTAGGAATATTACACTTTTTGAATGCATATAAATGTACACGCGAAGATAGTTTAATCACACGCAAAGAAAAAGTTAGATAAATGTACATGTATATAAATGTACGCACGAAGATAGTTTATTCACTTGCAAAGAAAAAGCTAGATAAATGTACGTGTATATACTATTGAAGAAAGTTTATTCACACGCAAAGATAAATGTATATGCTCATATATGAATGTACATGTATTTCTATTGAAGAACGTTTAATAACACGCGAAGAAAAAATTAAATACTCATGTATAAATGTACGTGTATTTACTAGTGAAAAAAGTTTATTCACACGCAAAATAAAATTGTATATACTCATGTACGTGTATATATTCACACGTGAATAAAATTTATTTACTATTAAGGAAAGTTTATTCACACGTGAAAAGAAAAGTAAATAAATATATGTGTATGTACTAGTGAATAAAGCTTATTAACACGCGAAGATAAATGTATATGCTCATGTATAAATCTACATATATTTACTAGTGAGAAAAGTTTACTCACACGCGAAGTATATGCACATGTATAAAAAATAAAGTTTATTCACACGCGAAGATAGATGTAAAAAGTGATGTATTAATGTACGTGTATTTGCTAGTGAATAAACTTTATTCACGCAAGAAAGATAAAAATAATGCTCATGTTAAAGTTTATTCACGCGCAAAGAAAAAAGTTTATAAATGTATGTGTATTTATAGTATAAAACATACGCTAGTAAGATCAAAGCTTCAATCATCGTTCATAATTTAAATGCGTGAAGATATTCTTACAGAACTTAAATAATCGTCTATTAAACATGAATATTTCCCATTTTTGCACTTCTAGTATAAAAAATACGCTACTAAGATCAAAGCTCAATATTTATTCATAATTTGCACGTGTGAGGATTTATGAACAAAATTAAAATAATCGTCTATTAAACATCAATATCTCCTATTTTGCACTTCTAGTATAAAAAATGACATACTAAGATCAAAGCTTCAATATTTGCTCATAATTTGCAAGCGTGAAGATTTCCATACAAAACTTAAACAATAGTCTATTATCAATATCTCATATTTTTGCACTTCTAGTATAAAAAATACGATAGTAAGATCAAAGCTTTAAACCCTGCACATAATTTACACTCGTAAAGATACTCTTACAAAACTTAAATAATCGTCGATTAAACATCAATATCTCATATTTTTGCACTTCTAGTATAAAAGATAAGCTAGAGAGCAATGCTTCAATCCTTGCTCATAATTTGGACGCGTGAAGATATATTTACAAAACTTAAATAATCGACTATTAAATATAAATATCTCATATTTTGGCACTTATAGTATAAAAAATACGTTAGTAAGATAAAAGCTTCAATCTTTTCTCATAATTTGCACGCATGAAGATATTTTTACAAAACTTAATTAGTCGTCTATTAAACATCAATATCTCATATTTTTACACTTATAGTATAAAAATACGCTAGTGAGATCAAAATATCAATCTTTGCTCATAATTTTCACCCGTGAATATATCCATACAAAACTTAAATAATCGTCTATTAAACATCAACATCTCATACTTTTGCACTTCTAGTATAAAAAATACGCTAGTAAGATAAATGCTTTAATTTTTGCTCATAATTTGCACGCGTGAAGATATCCATAAAAAAACTTAAATAATCGTCTATTAAAGATCAATGTCTCCTATTTTTCACTTCTAGTTTAAAAATTCGCTAGTAAGATCAAAGCTTCAATTCTTGCACATAATTTGCACGCGTGAAGATATTCTTACAAAACTTAAATAATCGTTTATTAAAAATGTATATCTTATATTCTTCCACTTCTAATACTAAGAATATGGCTAGTAAGATCAAAGCTTCAATATTTGCTCATAATTTGCACGCGTGAAGATATTCTTACAAAACCTAAATAATCATCTATTAAATATCAATATCTCCTCTTTTTTGCATTTCAAGTATAAAAATATGCTAGTAAGACCAAAGCTTCAATACATGCTCATAATTGCACGCGTGAAGGTATATTTACAAAACTTAAATAATCGTTTATTAAATATTAATATCTCATATTTTTGCACTTCTAGTATAAATATACACTAGTAAGATCAAAATTTCAATCGGTGCTCATAATTTGCACATGTGAAGATATTCTTACAAAACTTAAATAATCGTTTATTAAACATCAATATCACCTATTTTGTACTTCGAATATAAATAATACGCTTGTAAGATCAAAGCTTTAATCATTTATCATTATTTGCACTCGTGAAGATATTCTTACAAAACTTAAATAAGCGTCTATTAAACATCAATATATCATTTTTGTGTGCTTCTAGTGTAAAAAATACACTAGTAAGATCAAATCTTCAATCCTTGCACATAATTTGGACGCGTGAAGATATATAATTACAAAACTTAAATAATCGTCTATTAAATACCAATATCTCATATTTTTTGCACTTATAGTATAAAAATTACACTAGTAGGATCAAATCTTCAATCGTTGCTCATTATTTGCACGTGTGAAGATATTCTTACAAAACTTAAATAATCGTCTATTAAACATCAATATCTCATATTCTTACACTTCTAGTATAAAAAATACGCTAGTAAATTAAAGCTTTAATATTTGCTCATAATTTGCACCCGTGAAGATATTCTTACAAAACTTAAATAATCGTCGATTAAATATCAATATATCATAATTTTGCACATCTAGTATAAAAACTACACTAGTAAGATCAAAGTTTAATCCTTACTCATAATTTGCATGCGTGTAGATAATCTTACCAAACTTAAATAATCGAACATCAATATCTCCTATTTTTGTACATCTAATATTAAAAATATGCTATAAGATCAAAGCTTCAATACTTGCTTATAATTTGCACATGTGAAGATATTTTAACAAAACTTAAATAATCGTCTATTACATATTAATATTTCCTATTTTTGCACATCTAATATATAAAATACGCTAGTAAGATCAAAGCTTCAATCCTTGCTCATAATTTACACGTGTGAAGATATTCTAACAAAACTTAAATAATTGTTTGTTAAATATCAATATCTCATATTTTTGCACTTTTAGTATATAAAATGCGCTAGTAAGATTAAAGCTTCAATCCTTGCTCATAATTTGCACGTGTGAAAATATTCTTACAAAAGTTAAATAACCGTGTATTAAATATCAATATCTTATATTTTAACAAAACTTAAATAATCGTCTATTACATATTAATATCTCCTATTTTTGCACGTCTAGTATATAAATACGCTAGCAAGATCAACCTTTAGTCTTTTCTCATCATTTGCGCACGTAAAGATATTCTTTTAAAACTTTAATAATCGTCTATTAAACCTCAATATCTCATATTTTTACACTTATAGCATAAAAGGTACGCTATTCAAATCAAAAATTTAATCATCGCTCATAATTTGCATACATGAAGATATTCTTACAAAATTTAAATAATCGCCGATTGAACATGAATATCTCATAATTTTGCACTTCAATAATAAAAATACGATAGTAAGAGCAATGTTTAAACCCTTGCTCATAATTTGCACGCGTGAATATATTTTTACAAAACTTAAACGATCGAGTCTATTAAACATCAATATTTCTAATTTTTGCAGTTCTAATATAAAAAATACGTTAGTAAGATCAAAGTTTCAATCATTGCTTATAATTTGCACGCGTGAAGATATTCTTACAAAACTTAAATAATCGTGTATTAAAGATCAATATCTCATAGTTTTACACTTCTTGTACAAAAAATACGCTTGAAAGATCAAAACTTCAATCTTTGCTCATAATTTGCATACGTAAAGATAGTCTTACAAAACTTAAATAATCGTATATTAAACATCAATATCTCATATTTTTGCACGTCTAGTATATAAACACGCTAGCAAGATCAAACTTTAGTCTTTGCTCATAATTTGCGCACGTAAAGATATTCTTACAAAACTTTAATAATCGTCTATTAAACATCAATATCTCATATTTTTACACTTATAGTATAAAAGATACGCTATTCAAATCAAAGATTCAATCATCGCTCATACTGTGCGTACGTGAAGATATTCTTACAAAATTTAAATAATCATCGATTGAACATGTATATCTCATAATTTTTCACTTCTGTTATAAAAATACGATAGTAAGAGTAATGTTTGAACCCTTGCTCATAATTTGCACGTGTGAAAATATTTTTACAAAACATAAACGATCGGGTCTATTAAACATCAATATTTCCAATTTTTGCAGTTCTAATATAAAAGATACGCCGGTAAGATGAAAGTTTTAATCCTTGCTCATAGTTTCCACGCGTGAAGATATTCTTACAAAAGTTAAATAAATATCAATATCTTATATTTTTGCACTTATATTATAAAAAATACGCTAGTAAGATCAAAGTTTTAATCCTTGCACATAATTTGTACATGTGAAGACATCCTTACAAAACTTAAATTATCGACTATTAAATATCAACATCTTATATTCTTGCACTTAAAGTATAAAAAATCCGCTAGTAGAGATCAAAGCTTCAATAATTGCTCATAGTTTGCACGCGTGAATATATTTTTACAAAACTTAAATAATCGTCTATTAAATATCAATATATCATATTTTTGCACTTCCAGTATAAAAAATACGTTAGTAAGATCAAAGGTTTAATCCTTGCTCAAAACTTGCACGCGTGAAGATAGTCTTACAAACTTAAATAATCATATATTAAATATCAATATCTCTTATTTTTGTACTTATAGTAAAAAATACGCTGGTAAGATCAGAGTTTAATCCTTGCTCATAATTTGCACGCGTGTAGATAGTCTTACCAACCTTAAATAATCGAACATCAATATCTCCTATTTTTGTACATATAGTATAAAAAATATGTTATAAAATCAAAGCTTCAATACTTGCTTATAATTTGCACATGTGAAGATAATTTAACAAAACTTAAATAATCGTCTATTACATATTAGTATCTCAATTTGTGTATTTCTAGCAAGGTTGCAAAAATCGTGAATCGTTAGCCGGGCGGTCGACCACCTTGTAGCTTGTAATCGGTCTAGGCGGGATTAATCGCCGATTAATCGGATTGGCATTTCTGGCAAAATAGGGGTATTTTCGGCAAGTTTTGTGTATTTCCAGCGTGTTTTAGATATTATTGGCAAGATTGTTTCTAAAAAACAACTTCTAATAGATTTAAGCAGTTACTATAAGTGATCAAAATAAGTTTACGGTGAGTTTTAGGTACTTTCAGCAAGATTAGAAGGTTTTTGGCAAGTTTGACCACCGATGACCACTATTGATCGTCGTTGATCACGGTTGACCTATCTATTTAACTGTGTTACATAAATCGGCAAGGTCGATGGCCTTGTAGCGCCTAGGCGGCGATTAATCGGTCTTGTAGACCTTGTTTTGCAACACTGATTTCTAGTATACAAAATACGCTAGTAAGAGATCAAAGCTTTAATCTTTGCTCATAATTTGCACGCGTGAAAATATTCTAACAAAACATAAATAATCGTTTGATAAATATCAATATCTCATATTTTTGCACTTTTAGTATACAAAAATACACTAGTAAGATTAAAGCTTCAAACCTTGCTCATAATTTTTACGCGTGAAGATATCCTTACAAAACTTAAATAACCGTGTCTTAAACAACAATATCTTATATTTTTACATTTATAGCATAAAAAATATGCTAGTAAGAATAAAACTTTAATCTTTGCTCATAATTTACGCGCGTGAAGATAGTCTTATAAAACTTAAATAATCATTTACTAAACATCAATATCTCCTATTTTTGTACTTCTTGTAAACAAATGCACTATTCAGATCAAAGTTTTAATCCTTACACATAATTTACACACGTAAAGATATTGTTACAAACTTAAATTATCGACTATTAGATATCAACATCTCATATTTTTGCACATCAAGTATAAAAAATACGCTAGTAAGATCAAAGTTTTAATCCTTGCTCATAATTTGCACGTGTGAAGATATTCTTACAAAACTTAAATAATCGTCTATTAAATATTAGTATCTCATATTTGTGTACATCTAGTAAAAAGAATACCCTAGTATGATCAAAACTTGCTTAGAATTTGCACATGTAAAGATATTTTTACAAAACTTAAATAATCGTCTATTAAATATCAATATCTCATATTTTTTCACTCTAGTAAAGAAAAGACGCTAGTAAGTTCAAAGGCCTGTTTTTTTTTTCCCAATAAATCTTTTTGCCTTAATAATTTGCAGGGTGAAGATTTTCTTAAAACTTAAAACAATCATTTGTAATTATATTTCTTCAGAATTTTGCATTTCTAGTATAAGAAATACGCTAGTAAGATCAAATCTTCAATACTTGCTTATAATTTGCATGCGTGAAGATATTCTTACAAAACTTAAATAATCGTCTATTAAATATTCATATCTCTCCTATTTTTGTACTTCTAGTAAAAAAATGCTCTAGTTAGATCAAAGTTTTAATATTTGCTCATAATTTGAACGCGTGAAGATATTCTTACGAAACTTAAATAATCATATATTAAATATTGATATCTCATATATTTGCACTTTAAGTATAAAAAATACGCTAGTAAGATCAAAGCTTCAAGTCTTGCTCATAATTTGCTCGCGTGAAGATATTATTACAAAACTTAAATAATTGTGTTTTTAAGCTTCAATTATTATTTTTTTGCCTCTTCTAGTACAAAATAAATGCTAGTAAGATCAAAACTTTAATCTTTGCTCATAATTTGCAATGTGTGAAAATAGTCTTACGAACTTAAATAATCATCTATTAAACATCAGTATCTCTTATCTTTGTACTTCTAGTAAAAGATACGCTAATAAGATCAAAGTTTAATCATTTCTCATAATTTGCACGCGTGTATTAGTTGGTCCAGATGAAGAATGTCGTTTTCGTTTTCTATTCTGCTGCCGAAAATTGAAGAGAGCATATTATTTTGATGGATCAGAATGTTGTAAAGAATAATAATAACTAAGTATGTATATTATTTAAAAAAGTTTTACTAGAGAGAAATTCCAACCCATTCACTTATGCATGAGTCTATATGGGTTACTTTATATTTTAAAGCAGCCACATTAATGTATTAGCTAAAAGGAGAACGGGTGGAACATTGTCCAAAGTCTATTTACAACCCATACAACATCCTAAATCGTTTTTATTCCGGACATGGAATATTACTTTAAGGATAAACTGTAACAAACAAAAACATATTTGTATGTCAACCCAACCAGACCTGTTTCGGCCTGTTACCCAAGTCACCTGCCCACCCATATTGCAACCATTTTTGGTAGTGTATTCTAATGTTTAGAAGATAAAACTAATTGTATAACATTCTAAGAATCGACTGACTATAAGCTGATCCACCACCTGTTGCTGCTGCAGCTGCAGCTGGTGTTGTTGTTGCTGCAATTGGTCTGTTGTGATGAAGATTGTTGCATCTGTGGCATCTTCATCTGTCAAACATGCGTGGTCAAAGTTAAAGCTTAATTGCCATAAAAATAGCTAGATAATATATATAGCATATGGATCATAGATAACATCTTGAATCATGATCATATCAACAGCAACATTACCAATGCTGGTATATAGATGCATATGTCAACTTGTAAAAAACTTATACTCAAATACCCAAGATGCCCCTAATTTAGTAAGAATATTTAACTAATATTAAAATACCTGAAATGCCCCTTATAACACTAGTATGAAGAAGGTTGCAAAACAAACATAGAGACACAAATATGTCATAATGACTGCTAATGGGTCCAATAGGTAAGCTTGGAATTTCATATTTATGATGAAAGTAAACATTGCAATTTTTTAAGAGCCCATAAATAGAAAGTGTTGCACTGTTCTTTGAGACTCTGGGAGTAATCTATCTTTAACTTTAGTCAACACAATGTCGTCAAGTATTGGTATCTTCAATAATCAAATTAAAGGTAACACACTCAATGTATATTTGGCATATTTATTAGATGTTTTGTCATCACATATAGCAGCAATTCTCAACTTTTAGAAATCACTTCCTGTTATTAAGTGCATTGAAATTTGTAAGGCCAAATTATGGACGATCACTGTTTATCTTTTAGACATGGAGGTTACAACGGTTAGAGAGGGGGTAACCGTGTTATAGGATTAAGCATTTCTGGCAAGGATGAAAACAGATTCACATCCCCAACTTACACAGAACTATTATTAACCCATGGTTACAGACCTTTCACTCACATAAGTCGAAAGGTGGATGACATCTTTTGGCATTTTATTATTTCTCAATTACTGAAGTGTTTACACACAAATTGCATGCGCTTTTTTCCCTACCGGATGTTTGCTACAATACCACTTTTTTTCACGCCTACTCTTTTTCTACTCGAAGTTTGGTACTGCTAGATGAGTCATACCAGACTTGCATATAAACAACACTATATTTACCTTACTAAACTTTTCACACATAAAGAAAAATATCTCCTATATTTTCATGTGCGAAGATACTCTTACTAAACTTTTCACGCACGAAGAAAAATATCTCCTATATTCATGCGCGAAGATGCTCTTACTAAACTTTTCACACTCGAAGATACTCTTAATAAACTTAATACACTACAATTTTTTTTGTTAGGGGGCACGTGCCCACATTGCCCCCGTCCTAAGTTTACCCATTTGACAGATGTTAAGTATAACCAAAATTGACCCATTTACCAATATATGGGTCTAAGTTTTCACTTCTATGAAAGAATGCACGCAACATACCTTTGGCCTGTGTAGTTATGCTTGGTTTACTTGGTCCTCTTGGTCGAGTAGGTCCAAATGGTCTTCTAGGTTCATGGCTTCTGTTATCACTACCAGGGCGAGCTCATTTACCAGGACCTTCTTTCCTGACACTCTCGGGGGTACATCTTGGCCCTAAACTATCATCTCTTGGCCTAGCTTCCTCCACATTTATCAGTTTACCTCCAACTTTAGATTGATCAAGTTCCAGTACTTTATTGAACCCATTTCTCTCCGCAAAATCAATATAAGCATATCCGTACATATATGAGAATTATTACAAACTAACATTGTAGATACCCATTTGATTATAAATTTTAAGTAATTTACATAAAATTGCAATCTATTTTTATACTTGTCACGTTTTAGTAATTGTACTTTTATAAAAAAAGATCATCATTTTTGAAAGCTGATTTAAAGTGTTTTCGGGCTATAAAATGACTCCAACAGGAAACATCAATGATATAGATTGACAAAAAGTAGTACAATAGACTAAAACCAGACAAATCAAAAAATATGTTGATTTTTATGCAAAAACCCTAAATTTAAATACACGGAAACAAAGACAAACCCTCTACGATCCCCAGACTCATAATCTTTTGTTATGAAGGTTCTTGTAATCTCTCCACAGTTTCCAAAATGCTTTTCAAGGGCATTCTTAACCTGCAAACAGATTATGACATATACATCAAGAACTAAAGTTGAATTAAAGTACTTCGTACTGGAGTAGTTGTTATAAACAAGTTAATGTTACATGAACGTACATTGGCAAGACCCTCCTTGGTATCAAACCCGCACAGATACAGTCCCTTGACCCTTTTTGTAAGGCTTTTCATTCCTAGAGTAATGTACATGTTAGACAAAATATATAACATATTGACTAATACAAAAAAGTTTGAATTTTCATGAAATTATACCTACTACCAGGTGTGAATGCACCTCTTTCCTTTGCCAACTCGAGTCTTACTGAACGGCCCATTAACTCGTTTTTGTTTAGTTTCAGAGCCTGAAAAATTTTATAGCCATTAGTCATCATCATTTTAGCAACAATTATCACTTAGACTTTAGGTTAAAGAGGTGTAAATCATCATACGTAACATCTGATGTATCTTCATAATGTGGAAAAACTAAGTGGGTGTTTGGTTGTGTGTTCTGCAGATAATTATGTACTGAGAATCTACAGTTATATAACATGTTTTGTGAAAAATAGTAACTACTTTATCATAGATTATATGTCAAACAAGAAATCAATAAATCATACATAATTCCAATAATTACCTGTATAAAAGTATTTGAGTTAGTGATACTGTGGTTTGTGGATTTGGATGACTGGGGCAATGCCTTAGTTTGTTTAATTTAGTCGAGAGTTTTTAGAGTCTGATAATTGCAAGCTTATGGTCGGTAGGTCATGATAGTGACATTTTAGTGTTGTTGTATCTATGTAACTCTAGCTTCTTGATACTTTTTCAATTATCTATATGAAATATGATATTTGCCTTTACAAAAAAACAATGAGATACGCAAGTTTTTTAAAAGTTCAGTTTTGGGTAGCAAGTATGGAACTAAATATAACAATTTCAAGACGCAATAACCAAATAATCAGTAATATAACACACAAACATACCTTCTGAGCCGCTGCTGGAATGAAAAATCAGCGTGCCCATAACCTGCAAATAGGTCTTCTCTAATGGTAATTCTGACCTCAAAAACTTTACCAACATCTTTGAAGAAATTCTTACTACAGTACCGGATAAGGGTAGAAACAAGCCGAGTTGAGGCCAAGGTTGCCAAAGCTCGAATTCGGCTTGTAACGAGCCAAGGTTATAAAAGCTCAAGTTATGGGTACATCTTGGCCTCATCCACAATACACCAATGATATAAATTTCAAAGGGCATTCAGGTAGTGATGTGACTGGCTTAAACAGCTCTTGTTTTTAGAGTTTTGCTAGAGTAATTGATAGGCTTTGGCCTTGTTGGGAGCAACTTTCTTTGTTCTTGCATTCGGGTTTGGAGAGTCTCCCCAAGAGGACTGTTTGCAATTGCTTTTACAGCAGTGAAAGGAATAGCTGAGAAAACCAATACTCCAGCGAGCTAGCAGTATATATCTCAGAAATAAAAAAAAATTGAAGGGAGTTTAATGATCGTAAGTATAGCAAGTTGTGACACAAGAAGATTATTATAAGATAGAGCACCTACCTCTTGCCATGACTCTGTGTAGCAGCGATTGAAGGGACGATAGTGTGAGAATTTGGCAAGTGGTTGAAGGCTAGGGCGCCAGAGGAGTCCGACTGATGAGTTGTACAACCCAGCGACCACAAAACTCATCTTCTCTTCTCTGTCGTTCGTTTCACAATTAATTAATTATCATTCTTCCTTCCGGGGTGTTTGGCATTGCTTATTTGGGTTCTGAATTTCTGATATAGCAAGTGATCAAGTATCTGCATAGAACTAATTTGATCTTTGGGGTCATATCATTCTGAAAAAAACCATAATTTTGTTAAAGCAGAAAAGGCATTCTACGTATGGAAGAGGACACTCAAAATTGATCGACATTATTTTTGACATTGAATTGACGGTGTAAAAAATGTTACCAATCTACCACCCGACCCGACCTACCTTATTTTCTCACCTCTAACTATCAATTACCTTTCTTGTCAATGGAAGCCTCTCAGGTTGTCGGGTTTCTATGAAAATGCTGCCTCACTCGTGACATCAGTTTGATTGTTGTGATCAGAGAAGTCCATTTATGAATCAACGTTCTCAGGAACAAAAGACGACTGCTCCGGAACAATAGAAACATCCGCAGAAGCAACAAAATTGTCATCAGAATCCATGGAGTTTGAACTTGCATCAGTATTCGCTGGTGTTGAATGTTGCTTCTCGTCGGGAAGAGGCGATCCGGCGTCTGCAGGGACCACATCATCAGCATCAAGGTCGTCACAGTTCGGCCACGAATGTGACTTCGAAAGTAAGCACAAGTAATCTGGTGCGAGGCTCGGAGAACCAAACTCCTGATTTCTTGGTGAACCTTCATCACTAATATATGTATAAAAATGGCCATCATCAATCGCTAAATCTGAATCTTGGCTATCAAACACGTCACTGACTTCCTCGGGTGTTTGTTGAGGTAAAGTTGACTTTGGAAGCAATTAAGATCTTCAAATGAAGGATCATCATCGAGAGAGCTAACAATAGAAAGCGGCTGGTTGACATATACTTCTTCATCCAGTTCAGATACCGACAACAACAGAAGATTATTCGGCATATTTTCTTCATCAATTAACTCCATGTTCTCTAAATTATCAATTGAAACTTCACTACCACCAGCCATTTCCACTTCATTTGTAACTGATTCTGAACCCGGGTTATTCACTCCATCTTCAGAAGAACTGATGTAAGAAATGACAGGCAGCATAAAATAGGAAAATTTATTTTATAACCGTAGTCATCCAAATAAGCCCAACCACTAGTAAAATATCCATATAAATAATACTCCCAGACCAAGATCCCATATGTCACCAGACTAATTATGCAGCTAAGATCCAAACACCCAAATAACAGCTGATATTTGTGGAAAGAATCATATAGATAGATCAATATACATTTACCCATCAATGTATACTGAGACCCTTAAAAAACCTACACAAACTGTTAACCAAACACCCTAAAATTTTGCAGAGATATTTACAACTGCCAGACTTTTTCCCGACAGCCTGAACAACTTGCAGATTATTGCCATGGAAAAAGAAAATAAACTACAGGTATTCTAGTATCATAAGCCCCAAAATTGGTCATATCAGTTCCTTGAGAATTAAAGCAAAAAGCGCCAATGTGAAAGTAGATAAACCGTAGACCTTATTAATAAATCAATTAAGTGAAATTAACCAAGACGGAATTTATCTTCACGCACGCGTCAGGTCATCATGTAAGATTTTTTTTTTTTTTTTGCATGAAAATGATCATATAGTCTGTACCATTAGTTCGAATGTGTGATAATAATGGGGAAACCACAAGGGGACCATAGGAGGAAAACAGTCAACATTTAATAACGGAAAAAACAACTTCAAAAGTTGAATAGCTTCCGCCAAAGCATATCATTAAACTCAGAAAGTGGGAAATCCCATAAAGGACTATAACCACACACTAAACAAATATCAATGTCGAATATTCTATTGCAATTCCAGAACCCCGTCCTGATACTAAACTAGTTGTTCCAAACACTCGTATACAAGGAAAAAAACTTACCCGCCCAGCTAGAAATACCAGCATATAAATGAATATCCGCACGAATGGAGATAAAAGCAAACACATAAATATCCTTATGCTCGTAACTCTTTTTCCAGCTCCAATACCTATTATTCTTAGCTAAATTCCCAAATAAACCGGACTAAGATAAAAAAATTCACTCGTGAAGATATTCTTAAAAAAAGTAAAATGATATTCTATGAAATCTTCACCCGTGAAGATATTCATACAAAACTTAAATAGAATGCCACTAAGACAAAAGCATCAATCCTCGATAAAAAAAATCACGCGTGAAGATATTCTTAAAAAAAACTAAAATGATATTCTATAAAATTTTCACCCGTGAAGATATTCATACAAAACTTAAATACAACGCGACTAAGAGAAAAGCATCAATCCTCGATAAAAAATTTCACTCGTGAAGATATTCTTAAACAACTAAAATGATATTCTATAAAATCTTCACACGTGAAGCTATTCCTAAAAAACTTAAATAGAACGCGACTAAGACAAAAGCATCAATCATCGATAAAAAATTTCACTCGTGAAGATATTCTTAAAAAAACTAAAATGATATTCTATAAAATCTTCACAAGTGAAGATATTCCTAAAAAATTAAATAGAACGCGACTAAGACAAAAGCATCAATCATCGATAAAAAATTACACTCATGAAGATATTCTTAAAAAAACTAAAATGATATTATTAAAATCTTCACAAGTGAAGATATTCCTAAAAAATTAAATAGAACGCGACTAAGACAAAAGCATCAATCATCGATAAAAAATTACACTCATGAAGATATTCTTAAAAAAACTAAAATGATATTATATAACATCTTCACTCGTGAAGATATTCCTACAAAACTTAAATAGAACGTGACTAACACAAAAGCATCAATCAAGATCAAAAGAGTATTTGGACACTTAATTTAAACTAAAATCGAAACAAAAAGGTATCATATTTAAAATAGTCAATAACATAGAGCATCATATAGCATCTTCACATGTGAAAAAATATAACATTTATAAAAAAATAATATGTAAATAAAAAATAAAAATTACAAACCCTAAAATCAGTAAAAAAGTAATTAATTGAAAATTACCACTATTAGCATTCAAATCAATACCAGAACAACGTTTTAAATGATTAATAGATGATATCTTAATCAAAATAGTCAACGCCACAGTCAACGCCTCAGTCAACACCGCAGTCAACGGCGAGAAGAAGATTACCGGCGAGAAAAAGATAATGGATAACCAGCGAGAAGAAGATAGGTGTTAGATGAAGGAGATGGTGCATGTTCTTATGTGTGTGTTTTTATTATTCGAATGTGTGTGAATATAGATAGAGAGAGAAATCAGGTTTTTTTAGGGAAGAATGTAACAAATGACATAATTGCAAATAGACCCCTAAGAATTTTGGATGTGAATTTACATAAAAACCCTTTCGCTTTTTGTAAGTGTAAATTCATTGAAAGTCTATACAAACTTCTAATCAAATCTAAACCATTAGATCGAGGAAAAAAAAAAAGGACTAATGGAGGGCTAAGATCCCTTCTTTCCTTCTCATAAAAATTAGCCTTCTCAATTGAACGCTTGTATATATATAGGGGCGCGTTCAATTGAGAAGGCTAATTATTGTGAGAAGGAAAGAAGAGATCTTAGCCCTTCATCCATCCCTTCCTTTTTTCGATCTAAAGGCCAAGATCAATCCCCAATTTACACTAATTACTAAACAAGGGTATATTTGTAATTTAAAACTTATGTTTATATAAATAAACACTCATTCTTCGCAAACTAGACGTGGAAAACAAATGGCAATTCATCTGAGATGAGATTCACCCCTTACACCGTGTAACAACTACCATGAAACAGGATGACAACCGCCATTACACCGCCTTGAATCACCGCCGTTCAAACCACCACTACACCGTCGTCGCCATGGGAGCACCTAGTACCCTTCTGTTGTCACTAATTGGAGGTTATTAGGTTAAAATTGCCTATTCAAAAGGTTAAATTCTTACACTCTCATTATTCATATATTTGTAATTGGTGTTCATTTTGATGATTGCTTGTAATTTTTGTTCATGTAATTTTGCATACCAACTGTTTGATGAAATGCCTGAACCAATATTGCTAATTCTTGATAGTACTTGCGGTTATACTTTCTTAATTATAGATTTCGTTTTCACTCGACAAAGGTATAGGTGAACGACTTCAATAAGCACATGTGAAAATATACGTCTCGTAGCGTTTTAAGATGTGTGAAAAACATCTTCACATGTGAAGATACACTCTTGTTAGTTTTTAAGAGTACGTGAAATAACATCTTCACATGTGAAATTATTCGTCTCGTAGCTTTTTATGAGTGTGGAATAAATCTTCACATGTGAAAATATACGTCTTGTAGCTTTTTAAGATGTGTGAAAAACATATTCACATGTGAAAATATACGTCTTGTAGCTTTTTAAGATGTGTTAACAACTTCGTCACATGTGAAAATATACGTCGCGTAGCTTTTTAAGATGTGTGAAAAACTACTAATAGTATTTCTTCATTAGTAATAATCCAAAAAGCCACATTATATATGTTTTCTATTTTAATTTAAAGGGTTTAAAAAATTGATCCATTAGTCAAAACTGGTTGTACTAATCTTTTGGCTGATCGTTTCTTGCGACTTCGACTTCTATTTTGGTTACTAATTTCAAAGAAACTGTATCGATATCTTGTCTTAGGTATCTTTGCTCATTGTTTTGCATTGTATTAATGCAATTAATTTTTGGGTCTCTGGTCTTCACTTCTGATAGAACAGACAGACTGCACTTTGGATTGCTTTGGCTGAAAACATGGCTTTTTGGGGGTTTTTTTAAAAAATTTTTTTTTTTTTTGGGCCATTTTTTTTTTTCCTTTTTCGGGGTTCCTTTTTTGAAAATAAGTTTTCCATTTCGAATCCAATAATAAACGGGGCCTTTTTTTTCCTTTCTGTAAGTGGTGAGTTTGGAAGGAGAGAGAAACATAGTACTCTTCTTAATCCTTGGAGACTGATCTTTTACCTGCTTTTTAGCCATATGGTTAGCATTGTGATACCTGCCATCATCTTAGTTTCTATAGCCATCTTCGTCGGTCTTGTGGCCTGGTTAATGGGCTCACATCTCTTGGGAGAGATAGTCTTCTTGACCGTCGATGAACCTGATTGGTCACATTTCTGGCTATCCAGCTCTTTGTTTTCCAACACTCTTCTTATGGTTTGCATTGTTTCAAGTATCTGCTTAAGAGCTCTGAGATACTTCCCTGATGTTTTAAACTCAAGTGCACTCGATCTTTTCTCCATCTTACCATAAACAGAAGTTTTTTGTTAACTCATCATTGTCTTCTTGTTGTTGTGAAGCTGGTTTAATCTTCAAGTACACCCTTGGAGAAACGGAACCATGATTTTGCTTATATTCCTCACCATTTCTTGACAATCTTGAACTTGGATGGTCATTGAGAGGCGGCATAATCTTCGAGGTCTTAACTTCACTACTAGAGTCAGTTAAACTCTCCAGACCCATCAATCGGGCCACAATACCTGGTGACGGCCTCTTGTTACTTCCTGGCTCGTGGGAGGTCTCGTTCTCAGCAATAGCTGCTTTAAAAGACCAGTTGCAAAAGATAAAACTGTTAAACCTAAAGTAAATGTGAAAGATTCCTAATCTTGTCCATGGGTTCTATACTGTTCAAAAGCAAAAAATGAAGAAAGTTGGTTTGTTAAAAAATTCATTGATGAGCATACATGTTTGCAATCAAGATTTGTAGGCAAGTGCACAGCTAAGTATCTATCAAAAACTGTTGAAGAAACCATCAAGCCAAACCCTAAGATACCAATAGCTGCTTTAAAAGACCAGTTGCAAAAGAAATTTGAGTTGGGGGTTTCAAGGGCCAAGGTGATTAGGGCAAAGCAGATGGCAGAGGATAATGTTATTGGGGATTATGCAAATCAGTATGCAAGGTTAAAAGACTATTGCTTGGAATTACAAGAACAAAATCCAGACACTACAATCAAGATAGATGTGGAAAGGGATTGTGATGTAACCAGTTATACAAGGAAATTCAGGAGGATTTATGTTTGCTTGGGGGCTTTAAAAAATGGTTTTAAAGCTGGTAAGAGAGATTTGTTAGGGCTAGATGGGTGTTTCATGTCTGGACCATTTCCAGGACAGATATTGACTGCAGTAGGGGTAGATCCAAATAATGGAACTTATCCTTTAGCTTATGCAGTGGTTGAGACTGAAACAAAAGAATCATGGACTTGGTTTCTTGACTGTTTAGGAGATGACTTGCAGCTTGCCAGAAATTCCAACTTCACCTTTATAACAGACAGACAAAAGGTACTAACTATCTATTCACTTTATTCTTTAATGGCTAGTCTGCATTTGTTAATAAACATACCTTTGTATTTATCAGGGTCTCGTACCTGCTCTGCAAGAAATGTTCCCAGCAGCTGAACATAGGTATTGTTTAAAACATATCTATGACAATATGAAGTTATCATGGAGGGGACAACAATACAAAGAACTATTGTGGAAATCTGCCACATCCCCAACATTGCAACTTTTTGAAAGGAACATGGAGGAATTAAGAAGTCTCAACAAGGAGGTTTATGATTGGCTTAAGGGTATTCCTCCTCATCATTGGGCCAGGTCTCATTTCTCTGGTATGTACTATCTAGTTTAATGTTAAGTAACTTTGATTCTGTCATACTATCTAGTTTAATGTGTGAGGTTCTCTTAAGTAATACCATGTCAATCATTGATGTTTGCAGGAAGACCTCATTGTGATGTTCTGTTAAACAATATGTGTGAGGTTCTCAACAGACAATTATTGGATGGTAGAGATAAGCCCATAATAACTTGCTTGGAGTTTATTAGACAATATCTGATGAAAAGGATAGTAATTGTGCAACAATTGATCAGCAAGAGTAATGGACCTCTTACACCAAATGCAACAAAGATCTTCAACAACATCAAAAAGGAGGCTGCTCAGATTACTGTTTTATGGAATGGAGGAGATCTCTATCAAGCAACTGGTCCTCATGGTACACAGTATGTTTGCAACATGACTCAGAGGACATGCTCATGTAAGAAGTGGGATCTCACAGGGATACCTTGCAAGCATGCAGTGGCATGCATTTGGGACATGGCAAGCAATGGTCAAGAACCTGGTATACCTGAATCATGGGTAAGTGAATGCTATTGGCTTTCTACTTGGCAAGATATGTATAGGTTTAAGATAAACCCTTGTAATGGCCCAGATATGTGGAAGAAGTCACCTAGTCCAATAACCTTAACACCACCAGACTATCATACCCCTGTAGGTAGACCACCAAAGAAAAGAAAGAAAAGTGCAGCTGAGTTGTATGATGGTATGGTTAAAAAAGGTAAGTTAAGTAGAGCTGGCAAGTCACTTACTTGCAACAAATGTGGCCAAGTAGGTCATAACCAGAGATCTTGCAAAGGTCAAAGAGGACCAACTGTCAATGAGTCACAAGTAAATGCAAGTGCTTCTGCAAGTGCTAGGAATTCAGGCCAAGGTGCAAATGCAAGTGCTAGGCCAACTGTCAATCAGTCACAAGCTTCACAAGCTTCTGTCAACCCTTCAGCACCAACTGCACCTTTTGTTACTGCAAGTCCATCTGCACCTTCTCTCAGACCAACAACACCATTTGTCACTCCAAGGTTCACAAAGAATACAGCAAGCAGGCTATCACCAATAAAGAAGGTTGCTGCTAAAAGAGGTAAGGGGAAAAATGTGAAAAAGTGAAGTTCAGACTTCTTTTAATGCTTTTGTTTTAATCAGTTGATTATGTAAGACTATTATCCTATGTTCCTTATGTCTTTTGTGTTTCTGAACTACTTATGGTAGCCTTTTGATTGTCAAACTATTGTATGGAACATGTTTGCAAACAATGTATTGTTTGACTATTATTAGTCAAACTGGTTTATGTTTATCAGTTATGGTTCTAATTTATGTCTGCAACAACCATCTGTAACTTCACATAGTTTCCAAGAATTGGGCACTTTTTTATGTTATCACTACACAACCATCAACAACCACCATTGAACACAAACTTAAATGAATCTGACATCAAATTGACTTAAACAAACTGACATCAAATTAACTTCAAAAGCTAGAGTTCTACAATTACTTCACTACCAATAACTTCCCAACTAACTTGATAACTCTCACATCAATTAACTAGATAGAAAAGTATGAAAAAACCCCAACTAAAGATCAACATCATCTTCATTCTTCCTTTTTAGCACTAATTTTAGCAACTTCATCTTCTAACTGCTTAATAATTAGCACTGAACATTGACATGTCTCTTCATCGCACCAATCAATAAAACCATGATTTAAACCCTAAAAAATTAACAATTGCAGATTCAGGTTAAAACAAAAATAATTACAACAATTAGGTTAAGTTAATCAATACGTTACCCTTTTAGAACAACAATAAAATCTTCTTCCTGGGTTTCCTAGTGTCCATGAAGTACGAATCACTCTAATTGAGTCGCATTTGTTGCACCTTACCATGTTTATTTGTTTAGGGTTCTTAGGTGTGTGTATGTGTGTGTTTTTTGAGGGGTGAAAAAAATACGTTTGATTTTGGATAGGAGAGAATGAGTGTTAATAAAAGACTGGGTCATTTAAATAAAACATGGAAAAACTAGAATACCCTCACGTGATATGCACATGTAGCTTCCAACGACTATATTTGACAGAATCGTCAAAAATGGACCAAAAGTGGACCCAAACTATAACTTTCAGACCAAAACCAAACTATTTTTGAATTTTGGACCAAAAGTGGACTATGGTACAAACCACAAAAACCAAAAATGTACTTAACTCTATTTTTAATATGCCTGGTTGACATAAATGTTTTGTTTGTAGTGTTTAATGCGATTGTATCTCAAGCATTATCACTTGTAATACTTAAGATTTTATTTATGAAATGTGTTAGTGTTTTAAATGAAAGGAATGTCATCCTCTAGTATAGATATGTGTTGTTGTGCTCTTGCGGTCGTAGGCTGTGTATAACGTAGTGCATGTGTGTTTTGTGTAAATGTTGGAAAATTTGGTTGGCAAAGTGTTTTTTGATTAACTTTGGACACAATTATCTATATGTATGTGTCCTATATATAAGTAATAGTTTGTAAGTTTGCGCTCTCCTTGTAGAGAGCTTTGTAGTGAACTTTTATGTGTCCAAAATAAAGTTGATGTGAATGAGATATCGCGTCTCAAAGTTAGGCATTGAGTATCATGCTTAAAGAGGAATTTATGTTTATTTTTTATCTCACATTGATGGGATGAGTAAACTTGTGAGGACTCTATAATGTATAAATAGAGGCCCTAATTTCATATCCTTAATACACATCAAATCAATAAGTATTATTGATTTCCAACTTATGAGGTACACATATGGAAAAGTGATATTCCAGTCCGGCAGTACAACTTACTGTTTCGACCGGCGAATATGTTTTAAGGGAAGCGTGTCAAACACGTGCCTCAGCTCTTTAGTGCTAAGCGTGTCAAACACGTGCCTCGAAGAGTGTATCCTTGATGGTGTTCGAGTAAGTCTTTTTTCTATTTTATTGTTTTATTCAATTATCGTTTATAGTGTTTATCTTCTGCTTCTACCCCATTATGTTTGTTTTTTTTATTTTATGTCATTTATTTTCTGTTAATTATTTATTGATTATAATATGATTTTTTCTTAATAAAAGTGTACATGTTTCCCTACAATCTTAAAACAGATTATGTGTTACAGAATTAAAAACACTTTTTAAAAATCGGATTAATATTATTAACAGATTTTATATTTATAAATTGTTTTTTGTCGAAACCAAGATGAGTTTCTTTGTAAATCAGTTAAATTAAACAAAATTTTAACTTATAGACTATAGCGATTTTTTAAAAGTAGTTATTCAGATCGGTCTATTTTGAAACCAAGATTGAGTTCCTATTAAACTGATCTATTGATTCATCGAAACCAAGATTGAGTTTCTTTGAAGCAGATCAGGTACAAGGTTATAGAAATCAAGATTGAATTTCTTGGATACCGGTTTATAACAATTTATTTAACTGTTTGTGTTTGATCTGTATAGATGACAAACACGATTGTGACTACCCTGGTGAGCGTAACTGGTGCGCCGGTTACCAACACAGTTGCTAATCATGTTGAAAAACTAAATAAATTCAATGGGCAAAATTTTAAGAGGTGGCAACAAAAGATGTCCTTCTATCTCACAACTTTGAACCTTGTGCGGTTCTTAAATTAGACTGCACCTCAGGTGGAACCTCCTAAAGAAGGCCAACCCTCTAATACACAGGCTGTGCAAGCTGTGAAAGCATGGAAACATTTAGACTTCTTATGTCATAACTATGTTCTGAATGGTCTGGTGGACTCTTTGTACAACATGTACTGCAAGACCACGACTGCCAAAGAATTATGAGAGTCATTGGAACGCAAGTACAAAACAGAGGATGTTGGTACATAGAAGTTTTATAGAAACCTTGTTGAGTTTCTTTAGAAGAGTGAATCTACTGAAACCTTGTTGAGTTTCAGTGTAAATATAGATCATGTGAAACAGGTCTATTAAGATCTTCTTAATGGAAATTGGCAACATCATATTACATATGTGTTTTATGTTAAAAACATTATGTAATAGACGATATTGTTTAATTGTTTAGTCGAAAGACTTTCTTTAAAAGTGGTTTTGTATAACGGATCTTACAAAATATTAGCATTTTAAACAAAAGTCGATTAAGATCGTTTTTGTTAAGAAACACTATGTGATTAAGCACGTTGTTAATAGTACCAAATTATTTTCAAACTAATCATGGGACCTCATATTAACATTTGGAATGTCACGAGTGACATCTAAAGGATCTGCTCTCGAACTTGTTAAAAGGAAGACCGATACTCGAGTTACGTGTACGGTAGATGCTTTGAAGCATTCAAAAACCTTATGTGCCATAACTATGCGTTATATGGTCTGAATAACATGAAAACCTAGGCCATGAGGGAATCCGACCTTAGATAATGGTGGATTAGCACTTCGGTGTCATGTCATGTATATGGTGATAAGAGTTTAATTAACTCTTTTAATGCAGTTGAGAATAGAGAGAATGATTTTTTGGGCAACTCTCCAACTACAAATATCAGGGAAAAAGGAGATGTGATTCACATCTGGAAAAGAGTCTAAGTTAACCAACGCGTTGTACATGTCAGAGATTCGTAGGAATCTTGTGTCTGGATGGTTGCTTAATGAATTTTGGCTTTCATCTTGTGTTTGAATCAAATAAAAATTTGAGTTAAAGAATAACATTATTTGAGTCCGTACGGGTTACGCCTTTAAAAATGTTTAAGCTAAATGTATTTTCTAATAGTCATTTTAGTAAAATGAGTATGAATTCAGCTTATTTGATTCTTTAAATGTATGGCATGGCTGACTCGGACATGTTTTAAATTTTAACTCAATATGTTGTCTAATTAAACTAAATATACCCACTTTTGTATTGACATGGACTACAAAATTAAAACTTGTGTTGAAGCTAAATTGACAAGATTGTCTTTTCTCTCGGTTGAACGGAAAATAACCAAAACCCTTGATATGATTCACATGGTTTTATGTGATTTGGAATTGATACCTACTAAGGTAGCGAATAGCGAGTACATCATCATATTTGTTGATGGTGGTACAAAATATTGCTATTTATACTTACTTGAGAGTAAGGATATAGACAAGATTGTTCTAGATAAATACGTTGAGAATCGACTTATTATCGAAAACAACGTGGTTCGAAGTCATATCGGAGGTGAATGTGTGTCTCCATTTCTAATTTATGTGCTAAACTTAGAATAAGACACAAATTTATTGCTTTTGATACTTCAACAATAGAATTGTTGAAAGAAAAGAATCGTGCCTTAGAAGATATGGTCATTGCCATATTCTTAAGTCCTGGTTTAAGCCATGGCATGTGGGGGAAAGCGATTATATCGGCTACTTATCTTTTAGATAAGATTCCTTGTAAAGAAAATAAGATAGTTCTTATGAACTATGGATGAGATAAAAAAAACTATCTTATAAATATTTACAAATGTGGGGGGGGGGATATCTAGCTAAGATATTTGTATTAAACCCTAACGTTCAAAAAATTTAACCTAAAACTGTGAATTGCATATTCTTAGTATATGCTCATAACAGTAGTGATTATGGCTTATTTGTGTATGTGATATACACAAGGATACGATAATGGAATAAAGAAGTGCTTCCTTCTTTGAAAATATATTTCCTTTTTAACGAAGGATATTGGAAAACCATCTAGAATAGATGACGCAGTTGTCCAAGATCAGAGACAACGAGATGATAATGATCTCCAAGATGAGAGACAAGATCAACCCAAAGAAGAAGAGGTTGAACCTAGAAGAAGCAAAAGGGCAAGAACCGAGAAATCATTTGGACCCGATTTTGTTTCTTTTATGGTAGAAAATGAACCTACTTCTTATCGAGAAGCGGTAACTTCCTCGGAATGGCTCAATGGAAAGAAGCCATTAAAAGTGAAATAGATTCTATTTTACAAAATCATACTTAGGAGCTCGTGGATTTACTTTCGGGTTGTAAACCACTAGGCTATAAATGGATCTTCAAGAAGAAGATGAAAGCCGATGGCACCATTGACAAGTACAAAGCAAGATTGGCAATCAAAGGATTTAGACAACAAGAAGGTCTATATTACTTTGATACTTATTCTACGCGAATAACCCCAGTTAAGATGATACTTGCTATTGCCGCATTAAGAAATTAGGAAGTTCATCAAATGGATGTGAAAATGACATTTCTAAACGGGGATTTAGAAAAAGTACTATACATGAACCAACCTGAGGGTTTCATGGCTCCTGGACTAGAGAGCAAAGTTTGTAGGCTTGTTAAGTCATTATATGGCTTAAGGCAAGCTCCCAAACAATGATTTTACCATATCATGTAAGAATGTGGATTCAAAATTAATAGATGTATGTGCGATTGATATTATATATGTATTCTTGTGTTTATACATAGATGGTATAATTAATTTTCACTAGATGTGATACAAGATAAACAAATCTACTAATAACATGTTGGAGTCAAGATTTGACATGAACTTCATTAGTTGTTGCCTTGTTGGATATGGTTCTTGGAATGTGAACCAATATGGATTTGTTTTGAAGTCAAAAACATTATAAGGACAATATTCTTGAGAGGTTCAATGTGGGGGATTCTGGCCTAGCTAGAATTCAATGACATCTTTTTAATTCTATTTAAAATAGAGGTAAAGGTGTTGCCCATTTTGAATACTCAAAGAATATTGGGCATCTTATGTGTGTAATGACGTGTGTGACTTGAATTTATAACCAGGTCAAGTATACCAGTAATTCAAGTGATGATCATTTGAATAGTATTACACAAGTACTATGATACTTATGAAATTGCATTATGAAAGATATCCGGCTGCTATCAAATGATAGAGTAATGCAAATTTGGATTCTTACTTAAAAGAATCTAGATCCACTAGAGCGGATGTACTTACGCTAAGTGGAAAGCTATGTCTTAGAAATCTTGAAAGTATTTCAAACAGACGCTTATAGCTAAATCTATGATGAAATCTGAATTTATCATTTAAGATAAATTTATAGAATATGCGGGATATTTACGTTAATTCGTAAAGGACATACCAAGATGGCGTAAACCGGTAACGGCCATGTTTATAAAGTGTGATAGTCAATTGAATTTTGACAGAGCTCATATCACAATGTAAAACGGTAAGTCGAGACATATTCATCATAGACGGTGATTGGTGCGACAACTACTCTCAAATAGAGTTATCACGATTGACTACGTAAAGTCAATGGATAACATCGCGGATCCGCTTACGAAAGGCTTAAGCAGAGAGTTAGTTAGAGAGTCGTCTAAAGGAATGTGACTAAAGCCCTTAAAGGAATGAGTTTCTATGAAGGAAAACCTAACCCAGTTGACTGGAGATCCCAAGATATGGGTTTAATATGACAACCTAATCATAGAAATGTGGGGTAAGTCACGTCAATATGAGGTGTTACGTAAAATTGTAACATCCTAGTCCATTCCTATAATAAATATGACTTGTTGAGGTTAAGCATATGGCTTTAATGATTCAGGATGAAATCACAAAGCATAATGATTCAAGATGAAATCGCAAACATATGTTTTTAATGATTCAGGATGAAATCACCTATGTGAGAGAGAAGTAGGGTCGCTTCGAAGAGAATTGTAGGGTGCGCACTTCCTAAGAGCTCTTGCAGAACGAGGCTAGTGCTCATGACCATAACGGGCATGACTATGAGGGCTTGACAAGGTCAGGGAGAGTCGTGTGTGAGTGTGTATTATCGTCTACGTAAACAGAGGCTGAGTTCAAGGACATCGTGTCTACTCAGATCTAGGAGGCTAAGTGCATCTCACAAGGGAAGGTTCAAAGGGTCACACCTACCTATCCTATGCAGGACTCGACCGCCGAAATTTCGCCAAAACTTTCGTTTGTTTTCGATCGATTTCCATTCATGTGGGGGATTGTTGGAAAAATAGTATTGCAAAATGACTTTTTGCAAAGTTTGGACATTGTTTAATATATGTTATATGTATTTATATTAGCTTGTAGTTTTGCGTTCTCCTTGAAGAGAGCTTCGCAACGAGCTAAAGTATGTCCAAAATGGAGATAATATGAATGAGATATCGTTCGTCAAAGTGTGACACTTGAAACCCAAAATCAGAGAAATTTATTCTCCGTCACATCGCCCAGAAGAAAGAGACTGGGATTTTCCAGAATTTTCTGTAAATCTATTTTAAGAATAGATATAGACTTATTCAAAAAGTCTTACAGAATATTTTGTAAATCTATTTTAAGAATAGATATAGACTTATTAAATAAGTCTTACAGAATATTTACCAAATAATTTTGTGTTATAAAAGATATGGAAATCTGTATTAGTTTTAACAGATTTGTCTAATTATGGTATATATTTAATCTTGGAAACCAAGACAAGTTTTTCAGCATAAATATAACCATAATTCTCATTTATTTACTACAACCAAAAAACACAGCTCCATAGCAACCAAATTCCAGCAATCCTTTCGATCAGAAACGTAAGACTACTTTCGTGATTTTTCAGGCAAGTTTTTCAAGTCTGTCTGTACAACAGCTTTGGACGTTGTACCCTGAAAACAGACAGTAAATCTTTTTTAAGGGAATCGTGTTAAACACGAGCCTCGTTCCACGGCCTTTTACTGCTTCTACCCTTTTATGTCTGTTATTTAATTTTCTGTCATTTATTTTCTGTTAATTTATTTATTGAATTATAATTCGATTTATATTAATAAAGTGTACATGTTTCCTTACAAATAATACATCAATTTTGAAGTTTAGTATCGACGATAAATTATACGTAGTATATTACTTAAAGACTTGCTCATGTGAAACAACAATGACTATTAAGCTTTTGCTATTTAATTATCCACAAATATAACGAATAACAATGTCTTTTCACATTCCACACTTAATTGAACTTATAAGATTAAATAGTGTCCTCACAAACCCACTATCATTGCTTTCACCACACACACCATGCAAATTGAATTTTTGTATAGCGAATAGCAAAATATTCAAAAAAATGACAATAACCCCTTAAAAATTAACACGACTAACTTTATTGCTTTTTTTTTATCAAAGGTAGGTTTTGATCATCCATAATAGTGATTATAGGTCAAAAGTGGGATATGATACGAACAATGTCAACGAAATATATATAACCACAAATTTCTTTTAATGAAATTTCACACCCGTATTCTTAAACATGTTGGCTAAAAGTTACCTAATTCTAACTTCTCACATGGATCTAATGTTGTTTGGATATAGATTCCCCTCGCACTTGCATGTTTTGATTCTATTTGATATCTATATTATGTTTTTTAGTTATTTCAATTGACTTTATTTGGTTTGGATTATGAAATAAACTATTATAACAATAATATAGATGTTTTTATGTGGGTTTATGTGTGTTCCTATTGATGAATTATGGGCTCAATGTTAGCACAGATATTTGCTTTAGTTTTATGAATGTTAGTGATATTGCGTCGTTTTTCAAGATGTCTCTTGTTTTTTAGTGATTTTGCAACAGATCGATAACCTCAAGTACTATTTGTCAATTGTTGGGACTATCCTTGCAACGAGTCGATAACCTCAAGGACTATTTTCGTAAGTTTCTTAAAAATATATATTAAACTTTAATATTTATTATAAAATCGTAGGTACGTCAGAAACATTGCAATATTGGGCTCGTTTTGTTCGCAATTCGACGATCTTTTAAATGGCATATTTTTTTACGAATGAATCGATAGTTATACGTTCCATATTTGATAAATAAAGTTTGTTATATAAAAAATTCATAAATAGGTAAAAGTTTAATATCATTTTTGTAACTTTTCGCATATTTGAGGGTGCGTTTTGTTAATTTTTTTAACCTCGAATGTGGTGAACATTTTTTTAAATATTCCTCAGCGATTCCAAAGGTGCTTCCCTTTTATATATACTTATAATTCCATCACTAATGATGTTACACACTTGACCATCAAAAGTTTGCTAAATTTTTTTCTCCTAAAGTATGTTTTCTTTTTCTAATTTTTTTACATGGTAATCAACATAAGTGGATTAACTGTTTGACCTCATATACTCTTGTAAAATTTAGAGTGTGTTTATTTTTGCCAAAAACATTTGAACCACGTCTGACGAGTTAGACGCGGTCAGACTTTTCGGTTATTTATTTCTTTTGCGAGAGTCAGACGTGGGCAGATGGAGCACGTCTTAGTGGGCCAAACTTGGTGATTAGGTCTTACTGCCTCTTACCCCTAGGTATCTAACTTCACAATGTGAAACAAAAGCTTGGATAAATACACAAGATATCAGAATTATCAACTTGCTTAAATTATCTTTCAAGTTTATACAAGTTTGATATTAAACCCATCATCGATCTAGAAACAAAAATCATGAAAACAAGGATCTTAAAGCCGACAATAGTTGTGTTCTTCGTGGTTTTTCAAAGAATGAACTATAGCAGAAGGTATGTTCTTACGGTGTTCGTGATTTAGCAGAAAGAAAGAAACAAGTGTTTGTGAGTAGTGTTGTTTTTCGACTGAAAACCTTCAGCTTACAAAGAGTTTGTTCCTTTAGATAATTCTAAAGCAATAATATTAAAACACTGAGTGAACACTATTGATTATGCGGAATATAATCAATAATGCTAAGAAGAACAATAATGAATACCACAAAAGAACTTTTATATTAAACTTTAAATCTGCCTAGGTTACAGATTACAAATGATTACTATATGATCTCTATGATCTGTGTAGAACTATATCTACTAACTATGCCTAGGGTTCCTTTTATAGACTAAGGAAAACCCTAATAGGCTTTACAAAATGTGTATAAAGATAATGCATATCCTTTCCTAAGATATCTCATGCATATCTTTAACTCTAACTAATTTCTGCGTAAGCAGACTTAACTATTACATAAGCAGTATTAACTATTTAACACTACCAGTACTAACTACGATAATCCTTCTACCAGTACTAACTATGTAACTAGCAGAACTAAATACAATACACTAACAGAATTAAGTCTGTTATACAAAATTCCTAACAGTCAATATCCTCTGATTCTCAATCTGTCCAGTTTGATTATCATTCTTATACCTTAGAGTAGTATCCACATTCTTGATTCTGGTGTTTGAGGAAGTTCTGAGGTTGTTGTTGGTAGGTTTGTAGATCTTCTTGAAATACTTTGCAATGAGTGCCAAATTTTTTGCATTTCCTTGTCCTTCTGAGCTTGTTCAGGATCACTGTCTTCTTCAGAAGATGACTCATATGGAGGTGTGATAGGTTTGGCTATCTCTTTACCTTTATGTCTTGTAGTTGCATAAGGTTTGGTTGGAAGTGAGGTTTTTGATGTTGGTGCATATGATTTATGAGACTTTGATGTTTGATAATAAGGATCTTGATGTGGTTGAGCAGTAGCAACAAGTGCTAATGGGTTAGCATTCTTGGCTATTCTTTCAGCACGGATTTCATTAACTTCCTTTTGATATTGTTTTAGAATGTTAAAGAGCTTATGATATGATACTTCATCCAATTTGTGTTGTTGCTTGACAATTGTCACAAACCTTGACTATTCTGGTTGAAGTTGTTGAAGAAACTAAACATTAACTTGCATCATAGCAACTGTCAAGTTGTTTCTTATCATTTCATTCATCATCTTGTAAAACCTTGTGTAGTATGACTCCATTGTCTCTCCATCTTAAGAGGTGAATTTTCCAAACTCCCAAAATAAGTTAGTCTTTGACATCTTGAATGTTGAGGGATTCACCTTGTTGTAGCCTTTCAATGGCTTCCCACATTTCATGAGCTGTTTTGCAAGCATCAACAGTTGAGTATATTTCATCTCCAATTCCAGTCAATAGCAAATGAATCGCTTCCTTTTCTGATTTAAAATGAGCTTTGTTTTCAAGAGACGTATTCAGAATTGTCTCAACTGTTGTTCGTTCAGGAACTGCTGGAGAATTTTCTATTGCAGGTACATCTGGAATTATGACAATAGAAGGAGTGTAAGGACCTTCGAGAATGCATTTCCTTAAGGCATAACAATTTGGTCTTGTATCGATGTATCTTAAGAAACGTGATCGCCATTGTGCATATCTTCCCGTTGCAAGCATTGGTGGACGATCCCTTGAACCAGCTGACATGATGTTGTTATTAAAACCTTTAGCCACTAATCTGGCCTTAAATCTTTCAACCTCACCACTAGACTTATACTTCACCTTAAACACCCACTTTCTTCCTATTGGTTTTCTACCAACAGGTAAGTCAGTTATTACCCAAGTACCATTTCTATTTAAAGCTTCCATCTCCTGATTCATAGCCTCAATCCACCTAATATCACTAACAGCATTAGTGTAAGACTTTGGCTCACTAATTTTATTAAGCCTGGTTGAAAAATTAAAGTTCTCAATACTCAACTTAGAGTAGTTAACTTGTTTATCAATATTATACTTAACCTTAGTATTGACCTTAAAATCACTTAATTTTGTAGGCATACTAGTCTTCCTAGTTGATTTCTTTAAATTGACACTCTGACTGCCTGGATTTAAAATAAGACTTTGAAACTAATCATTACACTCATGATAAGTAGTGTCATCACCCTCAGACTCATTATCATTTTCATCAAGTATTGCACTCTCCAAGCTATAACAGTCTGCTTTTGCTGATATGCTGTATTTTTGTACCTCCTTATAATAACTGGTCTGTGCCTTACCTCTTTCAGACCTACTATCTCTCTTATCATTACATGGTTCATTTGACAAATCCTCTTCTAGGTCACTATTGAAAAAATTCAAACCATTGAGATTTTTTAGTTCAAGATCATATTCTTTGTTTTCTAAACTATTTTTGAAAGAAAAAACAGTCTCATAAAACTTAACATCCCTTGAGTAAAAAATCTTTTTAGTTTCAAGACTAAACAACTTATATCTTTTTTTATCAAAAGAATAACCAGCAAACACAGATTTCTCAGACCTAGAAGAAAACTTATCAGCATTATTCAGCACAGTAGAAAAACACAAACATCCAAACACTTTTAAATAAGAGAGATTCAATTCAGTTTTAAAAATCATTTCATAAGAAGACTTTCCAGACAGTACAGAGCTTGGTATCTTGTTAATTAAATAGACAACAATTAGAACACACTCAGAACACATGTTCAAAGGAATCCCCCTAAAACATGAGGGATCTTGCAACATTTAATAAGTGCCTATGTTTTCTTTCTGCTATACCATTCTGTTGAGGGGTGTATGCACATGAGGTTTGATGAAAAACTCCATTTTCCTTGCAAAATTTATCCATATTCTAATTTACAAATTCACTTCCATTATCACTTCTAAAAACCTTGATAGTTTTATTAAAATGATTTTTAATCAAATTATAAAAGGTAGTGATATTGGAAAACACTTCATCTTTCCCCATCACCAAAAAATCCCATACAAACCTTGTATAATCATCAACTAGAGTAAAAAAAAATACTTATAACCCTCCCTGCTTTGAACCTTGTATGGACCTCATACATCCAAGTGAACCAACTGTCCAAGATATTTGGTTTGATGGTCACTATTTGAAAAATGTTCTCTGGTTTGTTTTGCCTTACGGCAGTCCTCATAAAGATCACTTTTAGAATTTGTTTCAAAGTTAAGTTTATGTTTTAAAATATACAGAACTTGGTCAGATGGATGACCAAGTCTGTTATGTCATAAACACTTAGATAAACAACACTTTTATGTTATTATTGACCAATTTTTTACCTGTATTAGAAAATACATGACCATTAGTCTCATTAACCTGTCTCCACTTGGGTTCTTTAGATAGATAGAATCCTGCACATAAACACAAGTTTCTTCACAAAAATGATTTAATTGGTTATACTTACTTAATCTGTGCTCAGACAAAAGGCTAACTTGATGCAGCACACTAAAACATCAAGAATAACTATTTTATCAGTTTGTTTATGGTTGCCCATACAGCGTGTCAACCAAAGCTTTTCAGTACATGGGATGAACAACAATCATATTTAACTTTGACACACCAACAACATTAAACATATTGAGAATGGTAAAAGTCATATGTTGACTTGCACCAGAATCCATAATCCAACTGATATATATCTTATAAGAACTTATGTTGAAAGTTTAGGATTAATAGAACCTAGAAGAACAAAAATCTGATACACAAGTAATACCTGCAATGTTTGCAGGCATACTGCTAGAACCAAATTTCTCACTTATAAGGGCCATCAGTCTTTTATACTAATCATCAGTGAATGATTTAGATGAACCAGTAGACCGATCCTTAATTCCTGAAACATCATTATTACTTGTAGAACCTCTATTATTCCTGTTACTAGTATTTCTTTTTTTTTTAAATTCGTGAAGGAAATTTATAAGCCTTGTTTGTGCAAAGGCTCTTGTAAGTTCTCAATTTACTTTTTATAGCTTTAATATTGCAAATTAGCTTAATACTGCTTATTGCTTGCTTATTGCTGTCTAATCTAGCTTATTGTTGCTTATTATAGATGTTAAATGCTTATTATGTCTAATTGTTAGCTTAGAACTTAATCTGCTTGTTATTTCTATAAAACAGTAAAAAATCCAAAAATATTAGCAGTTACTGTTAGCTTATTATTTTTGCTTATTCAGTTGTTTAAATCTGTTCATTAGGTTTGTTATAAGCTTATTGATATCTGGTATTAGAATGTCAAGCCTTATTTCTCAATTTCTTAAACTAAATATGAAGTTAAAATTTCTAAAGGGGTGTTTGGATCAAGGCCAGTACTAACCTTAAGTTAGTACTAGTGGGGATTCTTGCTACTTTGGTTTATTTTAATCCTTTATATTTTTGGTATTGACTTGTCATATAGGTTTTTGTTGAATCATATCAAGTTTTTAGCAAGTTAGGGTGTAGTTATTTAGATATGTGGTACAAGGTTCTGCTTATTAGGCTAATCTAGCTCAAATTGATTTCTAGTTGTTCAAATTGCTTTCATAACTCTCAATTTGGTTCTTAAAATAGTATAGAAACAAAGTCCTTAGTCTGCATCAAATGGTTTTAAGTTTTGGTAAGTTTAAATGTCAATTGCATCAGTAGTTAAAAACAGTCAAAAGTCCTTTTTCAATTTGAAAATTCAGCCACTAAAAGTAGGAATTAGCTCTTAAAATTTTGTGCACAAGTAGATTTTAGGGTAGTTTAGATCTGTTTGAACTTATTTCAGCTTATAGAGCTTATTTGGTCATCTGTTTATAAGCCTACTTTTAGCATTTTGACTTTAAAAACCAAAAATAACACTCAGTACATACTAAGTGTAAAAGCCTTTTTCAGCTAGCTGTTTCTTAGCTTATTCAGATTTCAAAATGTTTTGCAATGGCTGTTTTAAATAGTTTAGAGGCCAAGCTTTTAAGAATTTCAAACCAAAAGTTTATAAGGATCCATTAGCTTATCTAAAAATAAGTTCAAAAGTACTTGTTTGTTTGTTTTGAACTCTATTTTCCTTTATGTGCTTATTAGTGCTTTTTCAGCTTACAATTTATTATTTTTGCTTAATTCTAGTTAAATATGTTTATTAAGTTAGATGTAGGGTAGTATAGCTTATTTTATTAAGTTTGAGATTATTCCAAGCTTGTTTTGTTTCTTTGAGTTTTAATAAAGCTTTTAAAAAGGTTAAGTGATTCTGTCTGTTTAAGAAGCTAATTTCTGGCTTATTTGTAAGTTTTTAAAAGAGTTATCTTTACAAAAGTTGCTTGTTAAAAGCTGTTTTATAACTTTGCTTTTTAAAGTTTTTGCAAAAATAAAAAAAAGGGAAGACGGGAAATTATGGGTGAGCAAGACTCGAACCCACAACCTCTACCCCCCTCAACCTTTTCAAGGTCTCACAACACACACTCAACACCATTGCGCCCTTGGGACTTTTACGTCTAAGGGTGCACTTAATAATATTTTATCACCTTTTTGAGTTCTTTTTATAATAAGCACTTCACGTGCTTTGTAGCTTTTTCTGGGCTTATTCATTTAAGCATTTTCCTAGTTAGTATTTTTCCTGCATTCATTGTAGCTTGATCTATTTTTAGTAATTTTCTTAGAATTTTAATTCATAGTTTTACATTTTTTTGCATTTATTTAGTTAAAAACTTTAAAAAGTCATAAAAAATAAAAAAAATAATTAAAAAAATAAAATTCTTTTTTATAAAATTTTCTTTTATCATATTTTAGGCTTAGGATTTAAATTTACTTTCGTAGGGTTAAAATTTAAGAAATTCATTTTTTAAAGAATGGGATTTGATTCCCGTTCTCGTTTTCTTTATTTTTTTACTTTAAACACCCTCGGTTTAGGATTTCCTTAGATTTTTCTTACAAGTTAGTAATTAGGATTAGGAAAAGTAAAAAAAAATCATTTTAGGTTTAATTTTAGATAATTTAAGTTTTAATTGCCGCGTTTCTTTAATTTCTGTTATTGTTTTTATGCTTAATTGTTTTCCTTTGAATGTTTTATGTGTTCTTAATTGTAGAAATAGAAAACCAATTCAAAAAGTCTGAAACCAATTCAAATCATTGTCCAAATAAAAAACAGAGTTTCAATTTCACAAGGATAAGCTGGTGTGGTCTTGGAAGCCCATCCAGGTCTGGCTTCCCTTCCATATTAAAAGTTGTGGTAAATTGAGGGTGAATTTGAGTATTACTAAAGCTTAGTTAAGCTTTTGAAAGCTTAATAAGTGAATAACCTAGCTTATGAAACTATAAATGTCCAGACTTATGAACTTCATATGAACACAATTATGAGCTTATTTAAAACTATAATGAAAACATGATTGCAAATTAAACTTTAATGAAAATACTTTTGTTGGTTTAGATACTGATGACAAGTCTGATACAAATATAATTACATTGACTGAAATACAATTAGCTAAAAAAATAACTATTAATATAACTTATAGCTAGTTTACACTAAAATTATACTACTCCTGATATCTCTGTGAGTGAGGATAAGTGCTTCATTTTATAGGGCCAAGTGGGGAAGGTTCTAGGCTCTTGGGAAGCTCCCTTTGACCTAATCCATAATTTAATAAACTATCTCGGTATCATAATGATACACATCCCTTGATTTGTGGGTCTCGTCACATCTTCTAATCATATTTGTGTGGAATCGCCAGCGTGTCAATTTGTATGTAGTCTGACGAAGCTTCTTTGATAGCGTGTGTTGCATACTGATGTGGGGTTATAAATGGTGTGTACGAGTTGTGCAGGTGTAAAATTTTGGGGACGGAGTGTAGGAGTGTTGAACAGTAACTAGTAACACTATTCACCCCCCTCCTTTTCTTTTCTTTATTATTTTGTTTGACCGGGATGTTTGACTTAGGCTCGTTTTTATAACAAAAGGAATTGGGCCATTGGTATTATTCTTGGGCTTGGGTAAATGGTTTTGGTTTGGTTAATTTTAGGACTTTAATGATCGTTAGTCTTTTAATATAAAAGGACTAACGGTGTTATTGATTTAGGGACTTTTGGTGAAATTGATTTAACATTAAGGGGCTTTTATGGTGATTTAAAAAGGTTTTGTCATCTTGTGGGTTGACCAATGTTTGACCATGGTTGACTTTTGTTGACCAAAGCTTGATAATTTCCGGCTCTTGTGTACTCTTTCCGTTCTTGTGTCCGTTTTTGCTCGGTTTTTGCTCTTTTCTTATGATTTTTGCAAATATCCGTAACCTCACATTACAAAAAGACAAACTACACATATACAAGCATAATTTGCACATTTTATATTTTTTCTAGGATATTTTTGATATAAAATAGGGATTTGGGATTTCTCACATATCATATCCCAACAGCTCAAAACCTTCTATCAAGCAGTATGACCATTCATATTGCAGTGAGTACAAACAAGATTAGGTCTATTAAGCTTTCTGTGCTGATTTCTAAAACCAGATCAGTTATTATTTCTAGGATTAGTCCTTGCCACAAAAGCAGTATTATCATTACTAGTTTTAGACACATTATGAGACTGATTACTCCTATGAGACTCATCCTAGACAAAGTAGCAAAAGCACCCTTAACATCAAGTATAGGTTCAGTAGTAAGGACTATACTCCTAATAGGAGCATAAACCTCATCAAGCCCCATAAGAAACTACATCAACTTGAGGAGTTGATTATTTTTTACTTAACTTTTCTGAGTTCTCACAAATGCAGTCAGGCAAATTGACAAGGGAGTCATATTGCCTCCATAGTGCATTAAACTTGTAATAATGCTTAGATAGGATAAGAGCCTGACCTAGACAAGAATGAATCTTTAAATGCATATTAAAATCTATACAGATGCATCTTGTTCTACTATATGGTTTCTTCTAATTCATCCCAAAAAACTGCTTAAAGCATTTTAGGAAAAACTTTGTCTTATAAACACATCTTAAGAAACAACCATCCAAGAATCCAATTAAGCACAACAGAGTTACATCTATCCCATTGTTCTTGCATAAAACCTTCTTCCTTAGGTCTTTTTAACTTTTCATTTATAAAACAAGCCGTATTTTTAGCTTCGTGGAGTAGCAATTGTAATAGGCATCCAATCTTATATTTTCAGTACATTCCAATTTAAAATTGATTAAAGGTACTCGACTTGAGTCATTACTATGCAAGAATAATGAATCATACTGATCAATATTACTTCCCTCAGAACCAGAGGATTGCCCCTTGTTCTTGGGAGGCTTATCACCTTCAACCATAATGACAAAACAAAAATAACAAACAAAGAAAACAGATCAAGCACATAACCACCATATGGCAGTAGGTGACTCTAGAACGTTTTGTGTATAAGGTAACACAAGTACTATCGAGCTTAAGAAAAGCAAGATTCCTTGCTTTCTTGTGAACTAGGTCAAGGTTTTCTACTAATTAGTACCAATACAAGGTGTATAACTCAGGAAACCAAACTACCAAAACTAAGTCAATTAACTACAAAACTCCTTCAATTAAAAACAATCACCAATCAACAAACTCCAAAATACACAATATCCTTAAACCTAACCCTTCAACCAATTTTGAAAACCTTAAGAAAAAATCTAGAAGAAAGCGTGAGAGGTGTTACAATGCACGCAAAGCTTCCAAACAAAAAAGGGGACAGATGTTCTCGAGTACAAACCAAACCAGATGCAAAGGAAATCAACCTGACAAGAAAGAAAGAAAGGATTAGAAAAGAGAAATTACTAACAAAACAAAACAATAGACCTTACTAGATCTTATATAATAGATATATATAACATAATCCTCAAGAAAACCAAAATTTTTGGGTTTGATCTGAATCCTAAAAATCAAGATCTACCAAAATCTTGATCAATAATTAATTAACCAACACACGTTAACTATTAATTGATCAGAATACCGAAATCCCCTAAATTTTAGCAACCTTAAAATAAAAACAACCGTTTATACAGAAACTTGTTAATCGATTAATTCTAACAAGAATACAATACGATTAACATCCTCGATTCGTATTAGTGATCTCGAAACTCAACACAGAAACCCCCCAAAAATTTGAAAAACCTAATTTTGAAAAACAATCGCTCTTTGTATTCAAAGCCAACTGGCTATGATATCATAATGGGAATAACTAGAGAAAGATCTCAAAACATACTGATATTCATACAAGCAACTCATCATCTTTATTTTTATTCACAACATCTGACTAACACTTCAAATGTGTTAACAGGTTTTGAGTTCAAACAATACAGAAAATAAGAGATGAACAATCCTACACCAGAAACCCTTACTCTTTCTCAAAGATTGAGAAAGTTTCACAACACCAAAACTAGAGGAGAAAGGCTTTAAAAACGATTGAGGCCTAAAGTTGGGTTTATGTGAGTTTATTTTGAACCATCACACTTCTGGCACTAGACTTATGCTTCCATTCACTTTTAGCCCCTGCCAATATAAAAAAGAGAAAACAAACCAAAACTGACTCTAAACAGATAAATTATATATTGGAACCTAGTTAGAAACTTATTCCAAACTCAGTCCAAACTATAAGAGCTAGCTTTATAAATTTAACACCCTTTCGTGTAAATTACCTTGGGCGTGAAGTAACTTACGCAAAGGTTTTTTCATGCCACGAAGCCTTTTGACAAGTCTAAACATATTATGCCCGTTCACAGTTAAACCCCACTGATCCGTAAGCCCCCGCTGAAACTCTGGCTTATACGAGAGGAAATTAAAGAATTTAAAAGGTTTAGGCTTCTGACCTTCTAAATCTTAAGGACAGCAGGAGCATGGTCAAAAATTCTATACGGTTGAAAAACTGCATATGAGCCAGGAAATGTAGTAGAAACTGGATATTGGCCATAACTCTGTCGATCTTTTTCAATATGCCAAAGTACACCTTCGCGTTTTGTTCCCAAGTATATTGTAAACCCAAGGTTACTATTCACATCAGCAACTTCCACGTTTTCAACACATTCACTAAATTCCCGCATGGAGATGTTCATTTTAGACGACCCATAGTAGGTGTCTTCAATGAATAGGGCTGAGTTGAAGTCTCCCATTAGTACCCACAGTCTACCATTGACAAATTGTTTGTGCATACAAAGTTATTTTGCCAGAGATTCTACGAGTTCTTGACGAGTTGGACGCTTACTACAATTAGGAACTTATCTAGGAGCTTAATGTCCGCCTCTTTAGATAAATTTGGATCTAATCTCGTAGTATTACTCGGCTTGAACAATCCAACACAGTGACATCCACGGCTTCGTCATTCCATCCCTTAATAATTCTCGAGCCTTTTCTACAATGAGAAGCATTAGAGGTCCATTCCCACTTCGAACAAACTTTTGAAAAAACCCTTTCAAGAATACCAATATCCACACGGATGTTCCATGAATGTGCATTTGCTATAATCGGAACCATGCCATATGGGAGTGCTTGCCCCCTTTGAACCATCATATCATTTTCCATAAAACCCGCTGTTTCATCGTAACAATTCTCAACGTCATCATCAGAGTCTAGGTCCACTGTCCCTTTCTTCTTTGATTCCAAATCCACATATTTACTTGAACCTACTGTCTTCCAATCTTCTATATTAGCTTCATTTATGTCCTCATCAACCAAAGCAGAAAACGAGTTAGCTGTAATAATGGGTTGCTTGCCTTGTTGCTTAGACGAACTAGCCATATTGGTCTTGGGAGAACTACTCACATTATCTTTCGAAACTGGTCTATAAACCAAATTCTTCTTAGTTTTGACCCCATAACTCTTATAAGTGGTCTTCCTTCCCGCGTTACGATCCTTAACTAGTTGAAACCCGTCCATCTCACCTTCCACCTTCTTGATAGGCATCTCCTTTACAGTATGAGGGCATTGATCCAGCATATGACCAAAAATCTTGCATGTTGAACACCTTGGTGGCTTCCATATGTATACCCATTCCCCTCAAGCTTTGGAACAGCCACCAGAATGGATTCCTTTAGCTCTACATTAGCATGAACTTCTATCATAGTGCGGGCATAGCTACTTCGGCCCCAAGATTTATTACACATCGTACTCGTGTACGAGTCTAACATTAGCGGGTTCCTAGTCTTGGATGCTATGAAACTTAACCCGTCATCCGTAAATGTAGGAACATCATGCATCTTAACCCAAATGGGCACACTAGAATGGTTTTCTTTAGTAAGACTAGTTAAGGGATACCATGTGTTAAGAATAATGGGCACTTGTCGAATCATCCAGGGTCCGTTTTCAAGAACATCGTCTACCCCTTTCGTAGAAGAGAATTTAAAAAAGTAGAAACCTTTTGCGTACATCATCACCTTTTGTATGCCAAATTTCCCCCACGTGTTATACATATAGTTCTCTACGACGGGAAACGCAACTCTTTTTCCAATGAAGGAACCATTATGTGTATGCTTAGTCTCTCAATTCACCTTCACACCAGAAAGACATAGTATCATGTTTCGTTTTAGACATTACTTGCTACGTCTTCCTCAACCTTCCAGAAGTTAACCTTCTTATGCGTGTTTTCAGTAACAACAACAGTAGCAAAAGACACACGTTTCTCAGCATCTTGTAATGTTGATTCTTGAACCATATGAAGCATGTCGTTTGTGTCTTTAACCATATTTTCAGGCCTCCCATCAGAAGTTGGTTCCGTCACTTGTTTTTCAAGTTCTTCTGTCAGAGAGAGTTCTGTTGGGTTTTATAATCTAATTAACAATTAATTAACACGAGTACGCAGCGGAATAAATGATCACGTGTAGAATACAATAATTAACAAGATAGAAAACATGTACCTTTTAGCACGAAACGATACACCGTTATAGGTAACCGTAAACACCGTCTTCTTTATACGCGTGTGTATAATACAACGCGTAACCACTAAGAATCAAAGTATGATTCCTCTAAGCTTCCACACACTATACGTTCGTAGCAAACGACGAGGTATGCTAGTACTAGTAGTGGATAACAAACGATCTTCTTGTTCTTTGAATCAATCAACTAGCGAACAAATCATCTCCAAGTGATGATTAAATACAAAACAAAAAAAAAAAAACACAATAGTGTTATGGTTTGTTTGTTTCAGTCAGGAACCAAACCATGATTCCAAATCTTTGAAACCGGTCAACAAGGAAAAATCGAATTTTTTTAGTAAGGTTCTTTTTCAAGTTATTCTAAATAATGAAAAATAAACTTGTATCTTTATAGGACCATGTATCCTTTTCTTGTCGGGATTCCTTTTCTAAAGCCCGACTAGGGAATTAAAGGGTTGAACGAACCCTTTAAATTTCGGTTTATCACTTAATTAGTACCCTCAACGTTTTTAACCATTAAACGTTTAACTAATTATTTAATACTCGTTAACTTTTAACGATCGTTTGTTATACATTTAATATATTACATTAATATATTTTCTCGTCATTTAACATATAAACGTGTGCGTCCCCTTAGGCTCGAAAATATTTTCGGACATATATTAATTCATATATGGTCATAATCCAACAGCTCCCACTTGGACATGTATGAATAATATAATAACATTGGTAAGCGTCTAGCAACACGCCAATGCTCCCAAAAACATTCGAGTGTGGTTTCACAGGGCATGAACAAATGATTTATGAATTTTTACAATCCTCATTTTGTTCTGATTACGTTGTTAAATTGGATATGGATCAATGTCATTCCATATTTAACGATTCTGTTTCTCATATATGAAGTAATCAAGATTACTGAAAATCAATGAGACATATCTACTTGAGTTTTCAGGTACGGCCATACACACATCTGATTATTTCTACGAGGGGCCCAGTGGCATCTTCTTCAACAATTTGAAGGAACAAATTCTATATTGACTACAAGTGTCCAGTCATCATGTGGCATAAACCATTCTGACAAAGCCCTTATTAGTTACCTTATTCAGGACAACTTAAACTATATCAAGAAGGAATATCCACATATGCTAAACCTACTTGCATCTCAGGTCTAAGGATTTATATAAATAAAATCACGTACAAGATTCACTTGATGACTGGTTCTAGCAATATAGTATATATAAAATTACTAGGCAAATCCAAACTCTTCACCCTTGACCAAGGTAAAAAGTCAAGACCTACCTAGAAATAATATATATAAGAGAATCAATGATAAAAAGATTCCGGAAGTATGATTCCCGGGTCGTATGTCCCAACGAGGCTGCAATTGAAGTTTGATTCTTGGTTTGATGAGAATTGAGTGAGATATGATTTGATTGATTATAAGTTCCTAACAACTACGGGAGACAAAATGTAGGTGTACAGGAAACCTAAATTACAATTAATGGATCAAAACTAAAAGGGCAAAAAAAAAAAAATGCTTACTACCACAGAGAAAGAAGAAACGGTATCACTCACAGCAGGAAACGTACACTATCAGAAGAAAACGACAATATACCGCAGGAAACGAGACTTACCAGCAGAAATCGAAGGCTCGAAACTCGCTGATTTTTAAAAAATCGTTTTTTAGCCAAAACTCAAAAACGAAAGTTGTCCGGGGACTGTTTTTAAGCAAACTTTAATAAAGGACCCTTATAAAAAATAAGCACTCAAAGTAGCCAGAAAACGAGGTTCCAAAACTGGCTGATTTTAAAAAATCGTTTTTAGCCAAAATCTAAACACGAAAGTTGTCCGGGACATGTTTTTTAGCAATCTTTAATAAAGGACATTATAAAAATAAGCACTATAAGCACGAAACAAAAATCCAAATAAGCTGCTGATTGCAGAAAGTTAAGGTTTGGACTTACTTTTAGTAAATAAGCTGTAAAAAGCTCAAAATTAAACCAAAATGAAAAAGGAAAGATGTTTTGGAAAGCTTATATGTTGCTTAATCTGATTCCAAAAAGCCTTTTCAACCAAAAACAACTTAACTCAACTCAATTTGCATCAAAATATAGTAAACTCTAACTTTTTCTAAAATAAGCCAAAATGAAAATAAGCTAAAATCCTAAATAAGCCAAACTGAAAAGTGTGCTTTTGGAAATAAGCTCACTAATGAGTCCTTATTAAGCCCACCTATTCACTTTTTTAAATAAGCCATTGGAATAAGCACAATAAGCACAAATGACTAAACTACTATTTTTTTGATTTTACTGAAAATAAGCACTTTTGAGCTTAAAAATGAGCAAGCAATTGGATTCTTATGATGATATAAGCTAAAAACAGATTGAGATTTAAGCTCAATGAACAATAATTAAGACTCAAAAGATATTTTGAAACACTAAATAAGCCAGAATGAGCTTATGAAAAAGCTAATTATCCCTTTTTTTAACTCTCATGCAGATTCTAACTTAAACTTTAAAACACATTTGCACATTACAACAACACTTACCCAATGCATATAAACACTTAAAATTAATATGCAAACAAAGCTTAATATCTACTTTAAGCTAAAACTCAAAAATAAGCACTTCTACTTAAGCAAAATTCAACAGGTTCACAAATAAGCTAATATAAACTTGGAAATTGAAATTCAACAAATAAAAACTTGATTAAACAGCTTATAAGACCTAAATATAGCTAAATGAAATTTATCAAATGACCACAACCCATTCAAGAGCCAAAATGACCCATTTTCAGCCTTGACCCAAACACCCCTTTAAGATTATGAAATCCATTTTTAAAACTAATTTTAAGAGATTTAGGCCAAAGCTTTTAAAGACAAATGATTATATGAACATATTAAGCACTAATGAACCATTTTCAACAGAAATTAAGCACTTAGATAAGCTGAATAAGCAAAAGGCAATTTTAGCTAAAAATGACATATTAAAAGAACAAGTATAAATAAATGATACAAAAGCTTAAACCAAGGAAAATTAAGCATATATTAACACTATTAAGCAAGATAAGACAGAAATAAACAATAATAAGCAATGCTACAGTAACCTTAAAGAAAAGTGCAAGAATTAAATAAGAGACTTACAATGAACCTCTAGCTAAACAAGAGGAACCCAAAAGGGCAGCTATAAGCTCCCTAGCTTATTAATAAGCTAGGGTATGAGTCCATTTGGTTTTCCATTACAACCAACTTCCAAAATGCTTTCCACAATTCAAATGCAAAGGTAATTCAGGTTATTAAACTGGTTTGCAGAATTTAAACTTAGTTAACACTTATTTAGCTCAAATAAAGAGCTTAGAGACTCTTCAGAGCTTATGAGTAGCTTTAAAACAAACTTAAGGTAATGTAAACTTGGAACACGAATTGCAAAACAAACTGAAATTTCATTAAACTTGGAACTTTTACAAATTGCAGAAAGGAAAAAGTTTTTTTTTATATTAAAAACTAAAAATTACACACTGCCTTACATGGCTCACTAGCCCTATTTATACAAAGAAAAAGGTAAAAACAAGCTGAAGTCTTCTGTTTGACTTTCATTGACTTTTCTTTGTTGAGCTTGACTGTGTTTGTTTGCTGAGTATAAAGCTTCCTTGTGCTAGTTTTGTGAGTATAAACTCACAATATATCCTGGCCCTTAATTTCCTTGTATTCTCTCTCAACCCTTGGATCGAAAATGCCCTTGGATTGCCAACTTGGCATTGTGGCCATGTGGGGTGAGTGGGAAGGTTTTGTCAAGTGGTTGATGGAGTGTTGCAGGGTAGAAGTATGGGAGCAAAACAGGGTGCTGGCTGGTTTTGGTATTGGCGGGAAGATTGGGAAAAGGTTTATACAAGTTGGGTTGTGACAGAGGGAGGTTGAAGATGATTAAGGGTATGTTTGGTTTGTGTACAAGAAAAGCCCCTCCACATCTTTCTTCTTTTCATTCTCTTTTTCTTTTATAAATGAAGTTTCCCAAATTGGCATAATCAGCCCCTGCCTTTGTTTCCTTAATAATATAACTTAGGGGTTTGGCATTTTTGACCCCTCAAGTTATATTTTTCTTTGCTTTTTCTTCTCGGAGTTGACTTGACTTTGATTGGGCTTCGTCTTCACACACTTTTCCATCCCGTGTCCGGTTTTGTCGCTTTTTGCTTGGTTTTTCGTCTTTTTGTGAGATATCCGTTCCTGCACAACACAATTAGCAAAACAAGCATATATTTGGCGTTTTGAGTCCGTTTTTGGTTATTTTAGCTCGTTTTTAAAGGTAAAAGGTATGTGTAATTAAGCACATACCAACCATCGTGCTCTTTCTCGCAGCGCAAAAGACGTATCCACAGCGAGCAAGACTCGGCTGTGGTTTAGCTTGGTTTTTGTGGGGCATGCTCATGTCACACGTTGAGGGTTTCGCATGAGGGTTTCCTCACAATTCATGTGAGACTCTAGTGTTCGTTAACCCCTTACAACCCAAACATTTGGTCGTGGTATACTTAAGATTTTTACAACATTTCTGGTCTCGCCACTAGTCCTATACATGTTTAATGGTTAACGACTCTCTCCTGGTTTCGATATATAGCTTTTATGTATAATATGGCATTTTCTAGTTTTGTTACAGGTTGTTATTTCATACGTATTACGGTAAATCTATTCATATATGTACGTTTATATTAGACACGCTTGGTTAAATGCCGCGTTTTATTCATGCAAGCCAAGACTCTCGTTAAGCTACATGATAAATGACATGAATAATGATAACTGTAAGGGTGACGTACCGAGGTTCAAACAAGAAAGATGGTGGTGACGAAAGAACTCGAATTTCCCTTGTTTCACCCTTTTACAATCTGTCGTTCACCTAGCTTATGCCCTCAATGAAGTTTGAACTTGAACCGTTTATCCTTCTTTTTGTTTTTAGGTTTTAGTTGTGATGAAAATAGCTAGTGCATGGTTCCCCTTTTTATACTCATTTTGTGTGATAGATTACTGAAGATTGCATGAGAAATGTATAATTCATATACACTGTTATTTGTATGTTACTATTTGTGATGATCACCCTTTTCTATAATACTATTTAATGAATAGCTACTATTTGAATGAAATGAAATGAACTGGAACGTAACATGTGAATAGCCTCAAAAGATGTAGGACATGAAATGTAAGAATGCAAATGATGATGTTGGTTCATCCATTTTGAATTCATATCTACTGGTTGACTTGAATAATCGTTTGTATTTTTTTTTTTGAATTTCTAGGAGATGCAACGTCAAGTTGTATTGTTGATTTAGTGAAGTCTAAATATTGGTTCCTTTACATTTTG
>BQNB010003511.1:0-114407 GCA_026074375.1 Tanacetum coccineum | reverse complement strand
AGATATACATCCTTATTTATCTCCATGCATCCTTATCTCCAAGTCAGCAGCTTTGACCATCAGCAGTACTAATCTTTCTTCTGGCAATATTAACTAACTCTGGCAGTACAAGTATGTACTGGCAGTACTAACTCAATTAGTACTGTTAGTTATACCTTGGCAGTATTAACTCTTGTGAAGATTTATTCCCAACAACAATTGAAAGCGATAACTTCACGAGGAAGGGTCTTCAAGGCACTAACTTCAAATACTTCGTGAAAATCGTACACCTCTCCCCGGCAGTGGCGCCAAAAATTTGATTCGATCCAAATAGTCTATATATAATTAAATATATATCCTAAATATCTCAAACTAATTATAGTATAGTAAGTATCCCGTTTGATAAGAAAATTACTTGAGGACAAACAATATTATATTTCCCGGATGTCGTATCCCGACAAGAGATGAATTTGAATTCCATGATAGAATTTTGTTTGATGCTTGAATAACTAATATTTTGAATTTTGATTCTACTTAAAAATTAAACAAAAAAAACAACTAAAGGCAAGCAAACAAATAAGGCAATTAAAGATTTAAAGTAAAAACGTTAACGGGAATTCTAAAACAAGACATATAAGAAAATAATACAAATTCTACCCCTACTTAAATTTAATTTCTAAAAATCCTAAATGACTAAAAATATTTTTCAGAAAAAGAATTTTTTTTTTTGATTTTTATTTTATTTATTATGAATTAAAAACAAATTTAATCTAAATTAATTATTAAAAACAGAAAACTAATTATTAAAATTCCGAAAAAAAATTGGGAAAAGTACTTTAGACTATTAAGATCCTAAGAAAAATAAAAACTGGAAAAGATGCTAAACTAATAAGCAGTAAATAAGCAATTTATTGCAAATAAGCAAAACTGAAAAACAATCTTAAGTATTTATTGAAACAAACATATTATGAAAAAGACCCAAGGGCGAGATGGCATTGAGTGTGGGTGTTGAGGCTTTGGTGTAAGGAATGGGAGGTCACAAGTTCGACCCTTATGACCTCTCTTTTTGATGAAACGTTTTTTTTATTTTTCTTTTTAAAACTTTTATAAAACAAACTAATATAAGCTCTTCTAATGAAATGACTTTTTCTAAAAACCACTAATAAGCCAGAAATAAGCTACCTAAATCTAACAGAATTGATTAAAGCTAAATGATATTAAACAACAACTTGGTTGGATTTTTTTTGGGCACCTTAAGCTAAAGAGAAGCTAAAAACTAAAGATAAGCTAGACCTCAACCTAAAAAGCATGAAGGACAAGGAAATGGCTATCAAATAAGCTAAGGATAAGCTCAATCAAGATTAACAGTACTAACTTGAGGTTAGTACTGCTTGGCTTAGCAGTTAGGACTGCTAAGCTTTTAGCAAACTCAAATAGCTCAAGCAAAGCTTAATAAACTAAGCACAATCATAAAGCTAGACCTAATAAGCTTAATAACAACAGAAATAAGCTAACAATACTGGCTAAAAAGCTCTCAAAAGCTTAATGGAAAATTGATTTAACAAGCAGTTTTAAAGACAAACTGTCCTTATTTTGAGCTAAAAATTAAGACACAATAAGCTCTTGGAAAAGGGTAAAAACTCAAAACAGATCATTATTGATAACCAGAGAGCATACTTAAGCTATAAATAAAACAATTGGATTTGAAAATAAGCTGGAATAAGCACTTGAAAAGGTGTCAGTGTATACTGATTAATAATCAGTATATACTGACTTTTATTTTGTGAAAATTTGCTACTTTAAGCCCTAAATTCAAGCTAGAAAAAACTAATATGAAAACTCAAAAAGCTAAAACAAATCAAACTTGATGCATAATGAGCTTATTTTATCAAATTCAGACCATAAATCAAACTTAATCTATTATAATTAAGCTAATGAAAACTGACTTTTAAAACTATGAAGACACTAAAATAGTTTTAGACTTAAAAACAAAATGGAAATTGCACTCTTAACCTATCTTAATTCTACTGCATAAAGGATTCAAAACAAGTATGAAATGAAAACCAAAACCACTAATTGAAGATCTAAACAAATTAAGCCATGTATCATACCAGATTACCACAGATTTAAACTAAGAGTATAAAGAACCTAACTTTTAAGATTTAAAAACTTATAAAGACTGGCTTTAGGACTAAGTTAAAGCTGATTGTGTGAGAGGGTTCAGAAGCGTAAATCCTTTCCCTTGATTCGCCCTTATGTTACTTTTAGTTAATCACAGCCCTTGATTTCATGCCACGCCTCTTTCTCTTAATGATTGGCACGTTTTGCCAAGCTGTCAGACCCTTGGACGGCTGATATTTGTTAAAACAGATTTAGTATTAAGCCAATTAAGCACTAATAAACAATCATCAACTACAATTAAGCAATATCTAATAAGCTAGAACAATAAGCTATTAACTAGAATTTTAAGACAGTTTAACTATTAAGCTAAAACTAGTAAGATCTAAACTATAAGTTGACATATCAAATCTTATAGCTAAGATTGCAATAAGCATGAAATAAGCACTTATAACAACCATTAAGCACTAAATATAAGCAGATTAATAAGCTACAATATAATACAACTAAAATAGAAGAACATAGAGATTTGTACTTAATCCCAGCTAAACAGTAGGGATGTGTATTGCTCTTAGAGCTTAGGTAGTAAGCTCCTACTTGTTCAGAAACAAGTGGTACTGTCCATAAGCCCATCCTAAATTGGCTTATCATCAATTAAGATGAGGTATATTTAGGGGAGAGTTTTGAGGTGAAATACTTGCTCAGTTAAGCTTTAAGGGCTTAACTGTGTTCTAGCTAGCTTATGAAGTTTAAAAGAGATTATTAGAGCTTAGTATGTGATTTCTAAACTCATATTAAACCATATTGCTTTAAGGTAAAAACAAAATTATAACTTTTAATAATAAAGGTAAACTTAAATTTTATTAATAGTAAATGAGGTTTTTATATTTGGTTACCAAAGCTTTTTGAATAACAAATATTGACAAATAAACTAAAATTCAATAAGCTGTTGCTTGATTCGGTATGGGATGAAAGTGTGACTGTGGATTGGTGATAAACTAATAAGCTTTAAAAATTAGTCGACCTTGTGTTTTTTGTGTGGACCTCCCCTTATTATAGTCAGATGAGGAGCGGTCTTGGGTGGTTCTTAATGTTGCTAGTTGTTGTGAGAGGATTCAAAAGCTTCAATCCTTGCCCTTGATTCGCCTTTGTGTTACTTTGAGTTAATCATAGCCCTTGATTTCATGCCATGTCCCTTTCTCTCAATGATTGGCATGGATTGCCAAGTTGTCAAACCCTTGGACGTTAATGCGTGAGTCATGTGTCAGGGTGCTAGCTTCTAGAAACAAAATGAGGCGGTATGGAAATGGAAACAATTGGTACCAACCGTACACACGCAGGGTAATGGTGATGATAAGTAGGGTGGGAAATGTGTGATATCGTTAGTTTTTTTTAACTGGGAAGAGGTTATAAGGGTTGTGAGCGAGTTAAAAAGGGATTTGGGCTTGGGTTATAAGTTAGTTCAGGTTTTAAGTTTTGGTCTTATTGGTAGTGTTAACGGTAGTTATGATTTAAGGATACTAATGGTGTAATTGGTTTGGACTATACGGTTGTTGCCTTGCAATTGTTTTAGGGTTGCTTTTAGGCTAATTGGTATTGTTGGTTGTAATTGGGGGGGTTGGTATGTCTTAGAGTGTAGGATATATAATGAGTATTGGGCGAGGGGGCTGCTTTCGGCGGGGTATGTTGGGCCACAGGGACCCATGGTGGGTTTGTGTCCTCCGTTGTTTTGGTTTGTCATTTTGGTCCGCTCTGCCTTTGTGCATTCTAGACGTCGCCGTGCAAGACACAAATATCACAATAAAAATCGAAATATTCATATGCTATTTCTCTGCTATTTTATTGGTTCATGTGTGGTCGTTTAATAGGCTCGTTTTATTAGGGTAAAGGTTAGGGGTATTTTAGTTCATTATCTCTATTTTCTTCTTAATTGTGTCGTATGATATTCTTGTGTATGAGAAAATGAATATATCTTTTTTATTCTTGTATTTTGAGAGAGAAGTGATGCTATAATTGCCAGCATAAGTGGTTGAGGTTGTTTGGATGTTATATCGCCCATATACTTCAGTCCGTGAGATTTTGTGGCTCTTACGTCTCAACACTTTGGGACATGATCTTGGATTACTTGAGCTTTAACCTGTCTTAATTATGGCATTAATGTTTGAGTCTAGTATTTTTAAGAAATTCGTCATTCCCGTCTTGAGCTTCTTCTACTGAGCTTGTTGGATTTTAGCTGAACGCACATTCACTGCTTCTTTTATCTGAGATGCAGGTAGTGTAGTTTCAAAACAAGTGTTACCGAATAGATGATAAAGTTTCAGCAAATTGATTAGTTTATTTGAGCTCAGATAGTTCTATAATGAGGATATCCTTCGTTCAAAACCAAATAGAGATGCGATGTTGGGAATTTCTGGCAAAGTTGTTGTTGGAATGGTTATTGTTGTTATGGAATCATGTGTTTGGTGTTTGACGATTGAATGATTGGAATGGAGGTGGTTGGGAATTGTGGAGTGTCAGAAGAATAGATGTTATTAGTAGTGGGGAAACTGATAGCTTGACAGCGAATCTCTAATTGAATTGTTTGGATTAAGATTCGAGTCGTAGTGTATCCGTAAGAGGGTATTAATGAATTGAGTTACCAAACCTCTTGATGAACTAGAGGAGCTTTGTTGTTGCACTACTGAGCTTCCAGTAGTCAAGTCATCATGAAACCTCTTCCGTCTCTTGATTAGTTTGATCATTTGTCATTTCCGCATCTCTTCTATCCAGGTTGAGATTCAAGTCTCCGTACAGTTCCTCATATTCTTCATCTTCTTGTTCTCCTCCCATAACATTACCATCATCCTCTTGATTTTCTTCTTCATTTGAAATTTCATAATCAGGTGGTGTTGAAAGCATCTGATTAAAAGATACTTCATCATCATCATTTGCTTTTTCTTCTTCTTTTTCTTTATCCTGATCATCTGCTTTGTATGTGGACAAGTTTGGGTGAACAAAATTATCTCCGTCATCATCTGATTTAGTTTCTCCACTGTCATTCTCTTGATCATCATCTTCATCATCATTGTCATTTGCACTGTCATGCTCATCATTTTCTTCCTCATCCTCTCCTTGACTGAATGTCTAAGATTCTTCTTCACTCTCTGATCTATATTTTGGTACATTGGGAACCTTTAGTTTGTCACCAGCTCCTTCATTTGTACCAGATACAGTGTGTTGTTGCTCATCAGGAACCTTTGACTGTATGTCAACTCCGTCACTTGAGCCACTTACGTGAGAGATGTGGAATTCTTTCTTGCTTCTCTCGGTTGCCAACTTCATGTGGTCAGCTTCAGATAATGCAACCTCAGATAGCATTGTTAAACCTTTTGACTTAGCCGAAGTCTTGATTCTTTTTCCTTTAGAAGCTTGAGTAGGCTTCATCTTGGGAGATGATTCAGAATCAACTTTCTTCTTTGTAGATTTTGGTTTTGGAGTCTTTTCACCAGTAGCATAAGCACGGTAAGGCATGTAGGCTTCGAATTCCAACATGGCTTGGTTGGTCAAGTGCTGAGGGAGAATAGCACCGTATACTTGAGTGTCCAGATGTTTAGAAATGACTCTTACTGTGGTGAACATGAAGTCATCCCTGGCATAGTGCCAAAACATCTTGTTTCTCCTTGGTATTGCCTGATCATTTGCCATGAAGTAGTCGACAATGACTTTGATGAATCGTAAATAATACATGTCATTGTTCTTCTTAGAATTCTTGTTCTCCACTTGATACACCAAATCTTCCCATAGCAAGTAGACATAATCAACAGTCTTGTTATGATACATTCCCTAAATAATTTGAGCACGTGACAAACGAAGACTTTCCAGAGCAGTAGTTTTTCCACTTAGACACTTGTTGATAATGGAAGCAAATGATCTCCATGGTTGATGCATGTGATTGACATTGACATCGGATAAAAATTTGATCTCACCAGTGTGTCCAAGGTCTCTAATGAAAGATAGAATTTCCTCTTCAAGTGGAGGTTCTTCAAATTCCTGACCTGGGAGTCTAGGGAAAATCTTGAGCATATCTCTGAAGTTGTCAACGTTAACAGTATGACTTTTGCCATTCATCTTGAAACAAAGTAAAAAATGATGTCTGGAGACAGTGACCCAGAACTCTTGCATGTATATTTCTGGTACATCAGCAGTGATCTCAAATGCGTTGTAAAATGGAGTGAGTTTGAGAGCATCTAATGCCACTTGAAGAGTAGGTTCCTTGGATTTAAGATTAGAGCTTAGTCAGAGATTGCTTTTCCCTATCTTAAGACGGTTTTTAGGTGCGACTAATTCATCATCCAATGCCTTTTGCTAACCTCTTGTGGTGTCCATGATTCTGCTAAGATAGGATCAATACAGTTTATGTACAACTAATTTTATACAATATACTATAGAGACCTATTGAGTGAGCACGTAAAGTTGATTCATGATGTGAACGTTTCTTAAGAATTAGTAACTTTAAGACATTTTGCACTTATTAAGATCTTTTTATTTAAAAGATAGCTTAAGATAACTTAACTTGTTTAGAGTGTATAATTAACCAAGTTTAATTTACTCCATAATTAAGTTTCTAAATTGCCTTTTAAATAGGAAATTTGATCTTAAGTGTTTTGGGTCTTTTGAAACATAGACTGATTTCTAAGGAAAAACTAGTTGTTCTATTCTTTAATAAGCTAGTTGTTTGGTTCCTTAAAGTCAAGCTAGTTGTTCGGTTCCTTGAGAATCAAGTTGTTCGGTTCCTTAAGAGTCAAGTTGTTCGGTTCCTTAAGAATCATGTTGTTCGGTTCCTTAAGATTCACGTTGTTCGGTTCCTTGAAACACATGAGTTGTTCGGTTCCTATTAACAAATGAGTTGTTTGGTTCCTATTAACAAATGAGTTGTTTGGTTCCGATTAGCAAATGAGTTGTTCGGTTCCAATTAGCAAAAGAGTTGTTCGGTTCCTATTACCTACAATTGTTCGGTTCCTGCTAACAACTAAGTTGTCTGGTTCCTAATAACTACAGTTGTTTGGTTCCTGCTAACAGCTATGTTATTCGGTTCCTAATAGCTATAGTTGTTCGGTACCTTAATGTACTCAGTTGTTCGGTTCCCGAGTACAACAAGTTGTTCGGTTCATGTGAGACGTGGTTGTTCGGTTCACATGAAACAATCACAAACACAATGTTTTTAAGCATTTACACTTGTTTGTACAACATTCTTAGTTAAGAGAACAACAGTTAGGAATATGATAACAACATGAATCCACAAAGTCATCAAACGCATACACAAAACGAGCACTTTAAAGCATAAGAGCACATACATTCAACAAGCTTCAAATAGTGTTATATGAACACTTAAACACATTCAAGAAAGTTGTATTAAACTCCCTAATACAAAACCCATAAACTTTTTTACAATATTTCACATAAACCTTAATTTTCGCACCTAAAATTAATCATAACCTAAGAGAATGCTAAGTTTAATCAAAACTGTTTAACACGAGTGCTAGGCACACCTAAAGCTACAAAACCCCTCAAGCAATTTGGTGTTTTAAGCATTTTGATTTTTCAAGAACCCTAATTTAAAAATTAAGGAATTCGAGATCAATATAGAATGAAAAACCAATTCCTTTGAGATGTGTGTAGTTTAGGTGATAGAGAACACTTTTCTTATTATACCTTAGAGATGAAAGTGGCTGGAAATGAAGATTGAAGGTGAGGCAATTCGAATGAGGGTTTGAGAGAGTGGGAAAAATTTCTTAAGTGTGTGCGTGTGATAAAAGACGATGTGGGTGGGTGATATTATAAAACAAATATGGTTTTTGACACATTCACCCCCTGTGGTTTCCTATTCCTTTTATTTTTTTTACCATTAAGTTTTATTAGGCAAATATAGTTTAACAATTGGCACATATAGTCCCTAATGTTTTTAACTAACATACCTAAAAAACTTATATTTGCACATTTACTCCCTAAAGGCATAAACACATAACATATAAGGCACACATAAACTAAACTTAATTAACTTCCCTTAAAGAGTGATATTCTGTTATTGTTTAAAACCTTTTTCCCTTTAAGCACATTTTTTTATAAAGAAGATATTTGACATTTTCTCCCCCTCAAACATTGACCCGTTTTCTATTTAAAGAGTTGTAGTCGCTGTTTGAGTGGTCAAATGTCTCTAAAAAAGCATTTTCTGATGAAGTCATATTATATTTTTTGAAAAACAAACACCAAAATAAGATTTCTCTTATTTTAACACATAAGTGCACTGACTTGTACACTTATGGTACTATTGGAAGCACGGATTGTGTTGCAAAGTAAACACAAGCCTTTGCATGGTCATAAAGTAGACCATGCCCGAGAATAAGTTCTCGTTGAGAGGTCAAGTTTTCTTTTTGAAATACTTTCCTTTAAGATGATGACCGGGTTGCTATCTGAAATAATAGCAAGCCATTTTTGGCATGTTTTAAAAACATTTGGAACTTATGCTCGAACTTCATTTACAGGCTCGTATCATTATTGAATGACATTTCTAAGACTGTAAATGTTATCGATTTTCAAAAGACATGCCATTATTACCTCTTTTTATATTTTCTCATTTTTTTAATTTTTTCTTTGGCTTTGTATATTTTATATTTTTGTATTTTGTTTTTATAATTTTTTTTTGAAAATGAAGAAAAAAAATCTTTTTGGTTTTTATGGTTTTTTAATATATACATATTATACAGGATATCAGAATAGGTAGCACCACTATTCTTCAGCTTCATCTGCCAACTGTGTCAGTGTCTCAAGCGTAAAACTTCGCATTCCCAGCTTGTTGATAAGAAATTCAATTCTTTCTCTGCATAGGGCTTTAATGAAGATGTCAGCTAGCTGATACTCCGTGTTGACAAAGTAAAGCTCTACTACTTCATTCTCAACTTGCTCTTTTATGAAGTGGAATCTGATGTCTATATGCTTTGATCAAGAATGTTGAACGTTGTTGCAGCATAAGGCAATTGCACTTTTGTTATCACAGTACATTAGAATTTTATTGAATCCAAGGCCATAGTCGGTAAGCTGTGTCTCATCTAAAGGATTTGAGCACAACAGCCAGACATAGCAATATATTCAGCTTCCGTACTAGATATCGCAATGCTTTTCTGCCTTTTTGATGACCAACTAACAAGTCTGTCTCCCAATAATTGCATACTTCTAGATGTACTTCGTCTAGTATCTTGGCAACCCGCGTGATCAGCGTTTGCATAAGCTGTTAGAGAAATAGAAGAACCCTTTGGATACAAGAGTCCCTGATTTGCGGTTCCTCTTAGGTATTTAAAGATTCTTTTTACAGCATAGAAGTGCTTCTCGGTAGGCTTTGCCTGATACCGGGCACACATGCATACATCAAATGTTAGGTCTGGTCTACTAGCTGTAAGATACATAAGGGTGCCAATCATTCCACGATAGTGTGTAGGATCTACGACTTTCCCTTGTGTATCTTCATCCAGTTTGGAATTCTCCACCATGGGAGTATCCACGGGGTCACTAGATTCCATACCTTATTTTTTCAAAGATTCGAGAGCATATTTAGACTGATTTATAAAGATACCTCTGGGACTTTGTAAAATCTGTAGTCCTAAGAAAAATGATATTTTGCCCATCATCGACATCTTAAACTGAGAACACATTATTTTGGAAAATTGGTCACATAATTCAGGTGTAGTAAACGCAAAGATTATATCATCAACATAGATTTGTACCAAGAGAATATCTTTGCCTTGTCTTCTGATGAACAATGTGGGATCCACGGTTCCTTTAGAGAATTCCTAAGAGAGTAGAAACTTCGACAACAGATCGTACCATGCACGAGGAGCTTGTATCAACCCATAAAGAGCCTTCTTAAGCTTATACACATGATTCGAATTGTCTTGATCCACAAACCCGTCCCGTTGACTGACATAAACCTCTTCGCGCAAAATGTCATTCAAGAATGCCATCTTTACATACATTTGGTAGACAACCATATTCATGTGGGCAGCATATGCGAGAAAAATTCAAATAGCATCAAGTCTAGCCAATGGAGCAAAGGATTTCTCAAAATCAATTCCCTCTTCTTGACGATAACCACGAGCTACCAAACGAGCATTGTTCTTTAGAATTCCTCCTAATTCATCAAGTTTCACCTTGTAGATCCATTTTAAAGTAATAGCCATCACTTTATCTGGATGAGGAACGAGTTCCTAAACTTTAAGACGCTCAAATTTATTCAGCTCCTCTTGCATTGCTTCAATCCAACATGATTGAGTTAATGCGTCTTTATAAGTCTTTGGTTCAACTGATGAGAGAAAGGCATCGTAGTAACAAAATAAGGCTTGTTCATAAAGTTGGAGTCTTGTGGAAACAGGTCTTTTGAGTTCACCAATGATGTTGTCTAAAGGATGATCCTTGGTCTATTTGGTAACGTGTTCTAAGTAAGGAGCAGCAGTTTGCACAACAGTAGGAATAACATCCGGAGAAGATGCTTCAGAATTGTTTTCTGGAATTGTAATACCAAAGAACGGATCGTTATTCATGTGTGCAACATCTAAATCATGATTGTATTCTTTAACATCGTTAGGAAGGATAAGAGATTAAGTTTTGGGTGTTGTTTGAGAGTTACTAGGTGATGGTGCATCTTGGTCAACTGTTGTTGAGGAAGGTGAACCGGTTGATACAGCGGGTTCTAGAGCAACTACTTCAGCAATTGGAGCAATGACTTCAGGGGCTGGGCAATCAACACTAGGTAGAGGAGTGAGTAATTCAACAAACAACGGTTGAAACAAAAGATCCCAATCACTTCTCGAAGGTGGTACAAACGGTGTTGAGGGAGGAGTGTTTGGTACGAGTCATGAACTGATTGTAGCAGGAGTCGTTTCATGAAGCGCGGGTCCTGAACTGCTGTGTTCAAAAGCCATCGCAGTCAGCTCATCAATGTCTACATGAATTGTTTCGATAATACGTCTGGTACGTCGGTTGTAAATTCGAAATGCTTTCTTTGTGGGTGCATAGCCAATGAAAATACCAATATAAGCCTTCGGTTGTAACTTACCCAAGTTCTCACTATCATTTGTTAGATAACAGAGTGCACCAAATACATGGAAGAATGATAAGTCGGGGAGTTTGTCATGTAAAAGCTTATATGGTGTTTTACCATGACGAAGACGTACGATGGAACGATTTTGGGTGTAACATGCGGTAGCAACTGATTCCGCCCATAAGAATAACGGAGCTTTTGTATAAATCAACATTGTGCGGGAAACTTCAATTAGCGTACGATTACGTCTTTCAACGACACCATTTTGCTGTTGAGAGCGAGAAACAAATGTTTCATGAGAGATGCCAACCTTCTCATAATATTCACGCAAAGTTTGATTAACAAATTGAGTTCCATTATCTGTTCTGATTCGTCAGACAGGCACTTTAAGCCGCACTTGGATCGTCTTGAAAAACTTGATTATGAAATCTGGAGCTTCATCTTTTGACTTTAAGCACTTAACCTATGTAAATCGTGAGTAATCATCGACAATGACGAGGATGTACTTCTTTCCATTAACACTTGCGACACGCATTGGTCCACAAAGATCCATGTGCAAAAGATAGAGTTTTTCTTGGTTGGTGTCTTCAGATTTAGGTTTGTGGGGTTTCTTCTTGCTTTTGCCCATTGCACATGCAGAACACAGATGGTCCTTTTCAAACTTTAGCTTAGGAAGACCTCGAACAAGACCATGTCTAGCTAAATGGTTGATTGCACCAAAGTTCAGATGAGACAGACGTCGGTGCCATAGCCAGGACTTAGTCTTTGAGGCCTTTGACAAGAGACATATAGGAGAGGACGCCATCATATCTCCAAGAGACAGAGTATACAGATTGTTGCCTCGAGATCCAGTCAATAGATCAACACCTTCTAGATTACGAATGAAGCAGGTGTGTTGACGAAAAGCAACTTCAAGGTTCGAATCACAGAATTGCCTAACGGAGAATAAGTTGTGCTCATAGGAGAAGATTATAAGTTGTGTCCATGTCCTTCCACATAGTAAACCCTTGAGTCGTAACATTCCCAATCTGATAATCACCATATCCCAATATCTTTGCCACGTGATCATTTACCAAATATGACTGTACCCAGTAATTTATTGACAAATTGGTGAGCTGAGAGCGATCTTTCCGGTCAATATGCTTGGAGCAGCAGAGGAGTTCCAGATACCAGAGAAACCAATTTGGACAGACCCTCTGCAGGTGTATGCTAAACCATAATGAGATTTAAAATTCGCCATGTGATCACCTTGGCAGTGTTGAGTTTAATCACAATCAGTTTCAATTGCATCAAAATCATCAGCCTTGATAAGCGGCATTGTGAGGAATGACAGTCTGTGTGGCGTGAACCTTTTGGAATTCCTGGACTCTGACGAAAATGAAAAGTTTCCTCCTCATGTAGAATTTGACCACTGCTTGAGCTCTATGTACCAACAACACTTTATCTTAAACCAAGATTCATCCCGTTCCTCATTTGGTTTAGTGCACTGTTTAGACATATGGCCTTCCCCTTTGCAGTTGTAACAAATAACAGTCCTTTGTTTCCCAGAATTACTTCCACTTCCTGGAGTGTATGCCCTTGTAGTACTTGCAGCTAAAGACCTTTGTCTCCCCTGAATTGGTTATAAGGTCACTCTTCCATTATTAATGGTATAAAATAAGGCTTTGGGTTTGCCCTATGGGTTTGTAATTTCCTCAAACTGAATATTAGTAGTGGGGTAGCAAGAAGTGACAACAGCAGTCAAGAAAGACATCATGTGATTGATGGCATCATTAAGTATCATCACTGTTGGAACACTGGAACAATTAGACCCTAGTCTGGTTGGGAAGAAAATTCAGGTTGTTGGATATCTGTGGAGCATATTCAATTGAGGGATAGCATGTGATGGGAGAATAAATAATGTATTGTGTAAATGGTTATGATTGATAATCATAGGATGGTAAAGTGATTAAAAGAGGTGTTGATGATTGATGAGTTGAGTATTGTTGAGACTGATAAGGTGATCCATACTATAGAGACTGATATGGTGAAACTTGTGGTTGAAATTGAGTGTTTTGGTAAGAGTTTTGATGAGTTTGTAGGAGGACTGGGTTCATCTGATGGTGTAACCAAAGCAAGCGGATCTAAGTTACGTTCAGGCATTAAACCAACCTCATTTGCATGAAATTCATGTTGTCCCAAGTAAGCATGAAGCTGATCAACGTTAGTTGTATGCAAATTATTGAACAGTTTGACATTTGTCACAATATTTGCTCCACTTCAGGAGGAAGAATGTTCAAAAAAACTTTGTGTTCACATTGAATTGTTCCAGTTTCACATATTATAGATGGTTCATGTCAGTGGTAAGAAAGAATGAAATCTCAAGTAGAACCACGTAGTGTTCCCTTCTTATAAGCAAACTAGTAAATTCATCATAAAGCTTACACCTCTTTCTTGTTTCGTCAATGGAAGCTTAAGTTGCTATGAGAAGTTGAAATTCTTACCCAAAGTTCTTGGACGACTTTATGTATTGCTAACCAATGACATAGACTCATGGTGGTAGGCCTTGGAGAATGATATTTGTTTCCCTTGATATACACAATCATGCTTGAATTGCTTCCGTAGCAGATAACTCAGAATATTTCCTTGGTCTTGTCACTCTATTTTCTTCAATTGAAGGCCAAATGAGTGGACCATTTTTAACGGATTCAAGGATCATTCGTGTATGTTGTCTATTCAACATGTATAGCTCCATTCTGCTTTTCCAAGAATCATACATGTCTTTTTCCAGCGTGGGTGAACGATTGTCAGCACCAGACATAATTGCTTTGTCGGCAAGAGTCGCCATTGAGAAATTTATATGTTAAAAGATTACTTGTTTGATCGAACGTTGGTAGAAAGAAATTGTATTTAATTAAGTTGTCGTTTACGTGTTTTATGTCTTGAAACTATACGGGATTTTACAATTCTTGACAAAACCGGGAAAACAATTTAATGTTTCATGTGATTCTACAAGTCAAAGAAATAAACCGTATAATTTTGAAATTTGAGTTGTTCGGTTTCAATTAAACATGACTAGTTCGGTTCACACTGGAAAATGACTAGTTCGGTTCTCAAAGAAAAATAACTAGTTCGGTTCTCAAAGAAAATGACTAGTTTGGTTCTCCAAGAAAGTGACTAGTTTGGTCCTCAAACAAAATGACTAGTTTGGTTTTCAAACAAAGTGACTAGTTCGGTTCTCAAACAAAGTGACTAGTTCGGTTCTCAAACAAAGTGACGAGTTCGGTTCTCAAAGGAAATTGACTAGTTCGGTTCTCAAACAAAGTGACTAGTTCGGTTCTCAAACAAAATGACTAGTTCGGTTTTCAAACAAAGTGACTAGTTTGGTTCTCTAAGAAAGTGACTAGTTCGGTTCTCCAAGAAAGTGACTAGATCGGTTGAAACTGATACGACTAGATCGGTTGTAACTGAAAACGACTAGATCAGTTGTAACTGAAAACGACTAGATCAGTTGTAACTGAAAACGACTAGATCGGTTAACACTATAAAAACTAGATCGGTTATATCTCGAAACCCACTTTTTCAAAACTCAAAAAAATCACTGTTTTTGCGATTGTTTTTCTGAAATTTTTTGTACCAAAAGTGTTACTAAGTCTATAGGGACAAGAAAAATGAAAACTTTAAGGTTTTTAAGCCGAAAAATTTAAAATCAAGATTTTGACCTTTATAAAATGAACACAAAAGACACAAAACTAAGAGATTTTTTTATGAATCTAAGCACACACACCCATATCCAAAGAAAGATACTAGATCAAAGCTACCTATGTAGATGATCTTTTAGTGTGTAATTTAAGCTTAGAAAACAAGAAAAAAAAAAAAATGATGCGTGTTTTAAAGAAAAACTCACGAACCAAATAAGTAAACACAAAATCTAAGCACACCACTCCATGGCTCTTGATACCAATTGAAGACTAATCAAATAACTATACTATTTTGTGAGGGTTAGAGGAGAGAGTGGGTTGGATGAACAATTATTAGAGAGAGAAAGTAAACATATAAGAGAGCTTTGTATTAAGTGTAAAAATGAGCAACCAAACACCTCTCCAAGGCATGGAGAGGTGTTTATATACTTACAGTGGATGGTGGGCTTGGGCTTGCATGGGTTTATCCATGGGCCTTTAAGCTAAATTATAAATAACTTATGTAAGTTCCAAAATTGCTTTAGCGATGCCTAACTTCAGTTATCTATGGATAGCGACTGTCAGCTTTCCTAGAATTTCGTATTTCCTAACAAACATTTATTTTACTAATTATGTGGGTTTATCTGTTATAGTGTCTTACCGTGCGTTATGTCTATGATATAGAACAATGACTATCACTCGCTTGTATGACCCTAAAGCAATCGATGAACTCGTTAACCGACGTTGTGGGAAGATGCATTGGTGCTTTGGGAAAAGCACGTGCTGCTATCGCTATCGGGATGAAATCAAAGCCAAAAATTGGCTTCAGTGACGGCGATAATGGAAATTGGAAATGGAGGAGAATGGAAATGGTGGTAATGGAAATGGCAGAAATGGGAAATGGTTTGGAAATGGAAATCCTACAAATGAGACATGGTATAGGTTATTAGAACCTATTGCTAAAGAAATGCACTAACCAGGACTTCATGAAGTGTCTATACCACTCACTTCATGGGACGGAAGAAGGTGTCGGTTATAAGGTGGCTTTTTTTGTAATTTTTTTTTTTTTTTGTGATGATGGAAACAGTGTTCCATATCAGCAATTGTCCAGAGAAATACCAAGTCGAGTATGCTACTTGCATATTGTTAAACAGTGCACTAACTTGGTGGAACTCACATAAGAGGACTATTAGGACTGAGGTTGCATTCGCCATGTCATGGAGAGAGCTCATGAAGCTAATGACTGAAGTGTACTACCCAAGGATGAGATTTTAAAAGAGGAATTGACTGTGATAGTAACATGATTTGGATGCTTTTTGATACTCAAAGATTTTAAAGGTAGACTAGATGTGCCCCAAGTGGTCCTAGAGGAGGAGGATGGGGTTGAGAAAATTCAATTGGACGACTCCCGATAACATCAAGGAATTGTATTGCTGTGAACCTTCAAGACTGCAAGATGCTGTTCGAATTGCTAACACTTAATGGACCAAAGTTGATTGGGATATGTTTGTGGAAAAATTGCTGTGAGATCAAAAGAAGATGGTGAGGTCAATCAGTGAAGGGACAGCGGTGGCAGCAGCCACATTTAAAGGCCAATGTGGAGGTCAGAATATGGAGAGAGCCTATACGGCTGGCAACAATGAGAGAAAACCATATAATGGACTGTTGCCTCTCTGTAACAAGTGTAAGCTTCACCATGAAGGGCCTTACACTGTGAGATATGAGAAGTGTAACAAGGTTGGGCATTTGACCCGGGATTGTAAGGTCACAAATTCCACTACTTCTACTTTAGATGGGTGAATGTCATACTAAGTAGTGAACCAGAGAGTTTTAATTTGTTTTCGAGTATGGAAGGGCAAGGAATTAAAGGAGTGATTGCCCCAAAGGCTGAAAGATCATAAAAGTGGAATTAAGGCTGCGAGACCAAGAATGGTGTTGGTGAAGCAAGAGGAAAAGCATATGTGCTGGATGGAGGAGAAGCTAACCCCGATTCTAATTTTGTCAAGGGTACATTTCTTCTCAATAACCATTATACGTCTATGATATTTGATTCAGGAGTCGATCGAAGTTTCGTGTCGACTACTTTTAGTACTTTGCTTGATATAACCCCCGATACCTTAGACGTTAGTATGCAGTGGAATTAGACGACGGAATTAATATTGGAAATTAATACCATACTTAGAGGCTGTACGTTAGGATTGTTAGGTCACCCATTCAATATTGACCTAATGCCGGTAGAACTTGGTAGTTTTGACGTCATCATTAGCATGGATTGGTTAGCGAACCATCATGCAGTGATTGTTTGTGATGAGAAGATCATGTGAATTTCCTATGGAGATGAAGTTTTGATAGTTCAATGTGATAGATGTGGCAGAGGAAAGAAGTTGACATTGAGCATTATATCATGCACCAAAACACAGAAATAAATTAGGAAAGGTTGCCCAATTTTTCTGGCGCAAGTGATGAAGAAGGAAATCAAGGACAAGTCGGAGGAGAAGCGACTTGAGGACGTGCCGACTGTATGGGACTTTTTGGAGGTCTTTCCACAAGATTTTCCTGGATTACCACCAACGCGACAAGTTGAATTTCAAATCGACTTGGTCCCTGGTGCCGCACCTGTGGGCGAAACTACGTATTGAATTAGCCCCGTCAGAATCTGCAAGAATTGTCTACTCAGATGTGCAAGAACTTTATGACAAAGGATTTATAAGACCGAGTTCCTCACCTTGAGGATCCCCGATCTTGTTTGTCAAAAAGAAAGATGGATCTTTTTAGATGTGTATCGATTACCGTGAACTAAACAAGTTGACTGTGAAGAATCGATATCCACTTCCGAGAATCAATGACTTGTTTGATCAGTTGCAAGGGTCAAGCGTCTACTCTAAGATCGACCTGAGATCTGGTTATCATCAACTCAGAGTTTGAGAAAAAGATATTCCAAAGACATCATTTAGGACATGCTACGGTCACTATGAGTTTCAAGTGATACCGTTTGGACTGACCAACGCACCGGCGGTATTCATAGATCTAATGAATCGGGTTTGAAAACCGTACATAGATAAATTTGTGATCGTTTTTATTGATGATATCTTGATCTACTCCAAGAGCAAAGAAGATCATGCATAACACCTTAAGTTAATTTTGGAATAGCTTAAGAAGGAAAAATTGTACGCCAAGTTTTCAAAGTGTGAATTTTGGCTGTCGAAGGTACAATTTCTTGGTCACGTAAGTGATAGTGAAGGCATTCACGTGGACCCATCTAAGATTGAGTCAATCAAGGATTGGGCATCGCCCAAGACTCTTGTATGCCTTTATTGTGCTTTGATATGACACCATGATTATGATGTTTCGGCCTCCTTCTCAGAGAGGGGCGTTACACCTATGACGAAGCTGACTCAAAAGAACGTGAAGTTTGATTGGAGTGAAAAGGCAGACGCTACATTTAAACTATTGAAGAAGAAGTTGTGTAGTGCACCGATTTTGGCTTTACCCGAAAGTAGTGAAAACTTCGTGGTTTACTGTGATGCTTCTCGTAAAGGATTGGGCGCAGTTTTGATGCAAAGGGAGAAGGTCATAGCCTACGCATCACGCCAACTTAAGATTCATGAGAAGAATTACACTACACATGACTTAAAGCTTGGAGCTGTAGTGTTTGCTCTCAAAATGTGGAGACATTATTTGTACGGCATGAAGTTTGTTGTGTTTACTGATTATAAGGGTTTGCAACATATTCTAGATCAAAACGAGTTGAACATGAGACAACGTAGATGGTTAGAGCTGTTAAGCGACTACGACTGCGAGATTCGTTATCATCCGGGAAAAGCGAACGTGGTGGCGGATACCTTGAGCCGAAAGGAACAGAATAAGCCACTACGAGTTTGAAATTTAGTTTTGACGATTGGTTTGAAACTCCCTGTGCATATCTTAGAAGCTCAGGTTGAGGCGAGAAAGGAGGAGAATTATGGAACAAAAGATCTGTATGGTATGATTAAGAAGCTTGAGCCCCGTGCTGATGGAACATTATGCTTGAATGGGAGAAATTAGATACCTTGTCGAGGTAAGATAAGAGTGTTGATTATGCACGAGTCGTATAAGTCAAAGTATTCGGTACATCCTGGATCGGACAAGATGTACCAAGATTTAAAGAAGCTGTATTGGTGGCCGAATATGAAAGCAGAGATTGCCACCTACATTAGTAAATGTTTGACCTATGCCAAAGTCAAGGCCGAATACCAAAAACCATCCGGTTTGTTGGTTCAACCTGTGATCTCAGTATGGAAGTGGGAAAACATTACTATGGATTTTGTTACTAAGCTGCCAAAGATGACGTTTGGTCAAGATACAATTTAGGTAATTGTAGACCGACTCTTAAAGTCTGCTCATTTCTTACCAATGAAGGAAACCGACTTAATGGAGAAGTTGACGAGACAATACTTGAAGGAAGTAGTCTCGAGGCATGGAGTGCCAGTTTCGATTATTTCTGATCAAGACAGTAAGTTTACCTCTTATTTCTGGAAATCGTTAAATGAAGCCCTAAGTACTCAATTGGATATCATACGGCTTACCATCCACAGACTGATGGTCAGAGTGAGAGAACCATCCAAACCTTAGAGGACATGCTACGTGCTTGTGTGATTGATTTTGGGAAAGGTTGGGATAGACACCTACCTTTGGTGGAGTTTTCCTACAACAACAGTTATCACACAAGTATCAAAGCTGCACCGTTTGAAGCTCTCTATGGCCGAAAGTGTAGATCGCCTATTTGTTGGGCTGAGGTTGGAGACGCTCAGCTCACTGGTCCGGAAATTGTTCATGAAACAACTGAGAAGATCATTCAGATCAAGAAGCGTATTCAAGCTGCACGAGATAGACAGAAGAGCTACGCCGACAGGAGACGTAAGCCATTGGAGTTTGAGGTTGGAGATAAGGTCATGTTGAAAGTGTCACCATGGAAAGGGGTGATACGTTTCGGCAAACGGGGGAAGTTGAACCCTCGCTATATTGGACCTTTCAAGATTCTTGATAGGGTAGGAACGCTTGCGTATCGACTTGAACTCCCAGAGCAATTAAGCCGAGTTCATAGCACTTTTCATGTTTCAAATTTGAAGAAGTGTTTCGTAGACGAACCACTAGCTATTCCGTTGGATGAGATCCAGATTGATGACAAGCTTTTTAGACCATACGCCGTATTGACTAAAACCAATACGGTGTATTCGCTTGTTGATCCATATACAGCGTATTCTTTTAATTGATACGCCGTATGCACTCTCAGAACAAGAAGAAAACAATTTCTATACTCTTGTGCTTTCCTCGTTGATTTTGCAAATATGGCTCTTCCACCACGTGAGCAGAGACATACGTTTTTTAGAATATGAAGGGTTTGGAGTTACCCGGAACTCTGATATTGTTGATTTCGAGGGGAGATTAGCCAGGATTCACATGAGAGAGGTGCACAGAGTACCGGTATTTGATTTTGGGGGATTACCGGATTTGATGGCTGAGGGGTTGACAGCTAGGATGACGATGGAGCATCGTGATGAGGCCGGTGTATCACTCGTATAATCAGCATGTGAGCGAACAACGTAGCTTGGTTGTACATCGTCCTGCATCCCCTGTTCTTCATGATGTTCACAAATAGCATCCTGAAAGTGATCATGGTCTTGTACCTCAGATAAGATGTCTGAATCATAAGACAGACCGGCTTTATCATACACTGGATCTGCGAATGATAGATTTACCATGAACATAGTTTTTGCTGTGGGAGCCTCATCAACGTCAGAATCGTAAGCATCATAAACATCAGCTTGAAACACATTATCCACATTAAGAGCTAAGTCCTGAACTGGTTGCTCATCGACATCTTCATCAATAGCATTGTCCTGTCTACCAGCTAGGAACAATAACTGCTCTTCATCCAAGACTACCCTATTCTCTTGAGCTTGCATCAGCAACATCTTGTCTTTGAAGTATTCAGAGTTCTGTGGACGCTTGGGTTGAGTGCAGTTCCTTGCTATGTGGCCTACCCCGTTGCAGTTGTAGCACTTAACCTGCCTAGCTTGACCTGGATTAGCATTCCCTACTCTGTTCTGTGCTCCCCCATAACCAGCTGCACCTGCACCCCGTGCATTATTACCCTGTCCTCTGTTCTGTCGACCCTGAACATTTTGAACAACAACCCTGCCGTCTTGTATTGTAGCTTGATTCCTTGGGTTTGATGAAGTTCTGACTTGATTGTTTGTTTGAGGAAGGAAGGTTTTGTATGACTGGGTGAGTAAGGAAAGTGTGTTGGTTAGGTTCTCGATTAGGTTGTCAGTTGGAGAAAGTCCCAAATCAGATTGTGAGGTGTCAGCAGAGTGTGGTTGATGATATGTGGTCGGTGGAATTGTTGATGATTGTGAATGATAATGTTGAGGTGAAACATTGGACATCAAGGCAAGAGGATCAACTGTCTGTTATGTGAGACGTTCCAACATCATCTTATTCTCGTTGGCATGTGCCTCGTGTTGCTTTAAATAAGCATATAGTTGATCAAAGTTTGAATCCTTTAAGCCTTTGTTAAGTTTCACAGCTGTAACAAATCTACCCCATTCAGGCAACATGTTATTCACAAACTTTGAGTTCAACTGTATTTTTGACATTGTCATCTTGATGTTCCGCATGTCATTAATGAGCTTGGCAAACCTGACATAGTAGTCGTGAATGGTTTCGCCTTTGTTTTGAAGAAAGTGTTTAAAGTCATCATACATTTGTGATTCACGATCTTCCTTTGTTAATTCCGATCCTTCCAAAAGCATCTTCACATTGTCCCATATGTCCTTTGCATCAGTGTAATGATTAATAAGTAAATAGATATCTTTTGGTAAACCTTGAAGTATGATGTTTGCTGCCCGAATGTCTGCATTGTACCTATCCGTCTCATCCTGTGACAGATCCGAATAAACTCGAGGTCGTTCAGGACCTAGATTGAGTGAACCTTCAGTTCCTTCAGCACCAATTACTCGTGTGGTCCCCATCTGAAATGGTCCTTCATCAATTGACTTTAAAATGTTTACCCCATTCTCCTTACCCCGACAGTACAATCGAATACGTTGTTGCCAGGACACAAAGTCAGTCTTATCAAGTATAGGTGGTCGGGTATCGGAACTGGCACATTGGATGTCCTCTGAAAGATTAGCCATAGTGATTACTTGTGATATGATTAAGTTGATCGGTCAATGATTAGTGATTATATGTTAAAAGTGATGATTGTTTGTTGGATTAGGTGATATGTTGTATGATTGAGATTTGGCTTGGTTGAAATAAGTTAACTTAATGATGATAATGAAACTCAAGCAAAACGCAGTGAAGAAACTGAGCCAAAACGCAGCCTGAGATTTGATCAAAACGCAACCTTGAGATTTGGTCAAAACGCAACCAAATAAAAAATTGGGCAGAGTATCCCTTAGTCAAAACGCAACACTTGTCTTCAAAACGCAACCTGCAGTCAAAACGCAATGATCCAAAACGCAGTGACTCAAAACACAGTCTTTTTCTTCAAAACGCAATGCCTCAAAACGCAGTGACTCAAAACGCAGTCTCTTTTCTTCAAAACGCAATGCCTCAAAACGCAGTGACTCAAAACGCAGTCTCTTTCTTCAAAACGCAATGAATCAAAACGCAGTCTGTTGTACTTCACAAAACGACAAAACGCAGTGTACTTTCCTCTGACAAAACGCAGTACTATTTATCAAAACGCAACGAAGAATGTCTCAGAAAGGTCAAAACGCAATGAAGAACATACGAACTTTTTCACCTAAAAACACCTAAAAATCACCCTTTTGAACGTTTTTGCTTGGTTTCTTTTGCACAACTTGGTCCTAGAAGGTTATAACAACTACAAAAACACTAACTTTAACATCACAAACATGAAAATCAAAGAGTGACAAAAATAAGACCATAAACCTTCAAAAACCAAACTTTTGATCTAAACTAACCAAGGAAACGCACACACAATCTAGCTAATCATCCCATGGGCTCTGATACCAATTGTAGTATATTGGATATCATAACACAAGCATGGATGATTGGGTTGGCTAATTATCTAGAGAGAGAAAGTGAGGTTTCTAGTGAGAGAAAATGCAATAGCATGAAATGTGATAAAAAGAACAACCAACCCCTTCCCATGGCTGGAAAGGGGTTTATATACATGTGTTTGTGAGCTCTATGGGCTTGGGTATGGGCTTAACACTTGGGTAAAAGACCCGGCCCAATACCGAAAGCCATACGCTTACTTTCTAACTACGAGCTATGCTATACTAAACGATACACGGGGGTGACCGAGTCTTTTTCATAATCCTAACAATCTCCCCCTAAGGGAGGTCACCCCATAAAATACAATTTGAATAATAGCATTCTAGTTCTTCGACCTTCTGTCTGTAGCTCGTAGTCTTTGATTCTTCATTCTTTGAGATCATTGTACATTATGTAGTGAACTTCGAGATTTGTCCCTTAGTATGGGATGATTAGGGTGTAGTTGAACCGCCTACGGTGTTGAGGCCTACTTAGGTTGTTGATTTTTAACTGTATGATCAAGTCGTTATAAAATTAGTTGTGTCTTTATCATGGTAACGGTCGGGAAAAGTGTCTAGCAACTTGTACTTTAGGCTTAATCTATTTGTTTCTTGATTTTTATTTAACAATAATTTACTTCCCTCTCACCTAATGATTCGCTGCTGGTTTTACGCGAATGAGGATTTGTTCGAGCGTGCATGTCTATTCCGTCGTTACGACCATGTATGCATGTCTCAGCTGCCTCGTTGGTTTATGACTTTTGGTGAAAGTTAGAAGGTCCATACCCTATATAATTCTTCATCCTAACCGTTGGTTAAATTCGAATGAGGATGTGATCGAACACACATGTCTGTTCCATTGTTATGGCTATGTATGTGTGCTTCAGCTGCCTTGTTGGAGTGGTACTTCTGGTGAAAGATTTTAGAATGATCAACCGTAAGCCTTTACATACAAAAACCCATATTTACCTTTATAAACTTGTTACTCCTTGGCTTTAGTGGTGGAGATGTGTATCCTTGCCAAGCTTATGATAGAATACTCGTCATAACCGAGCAATTAAGCGAATTAGTTACATATTACCACATAGATTAGTTGAGTGATTTAAGTGTTTTCATCTTCCTATTTCGTAAGGTGTTTGGTTGTGTACTTGTAATAGATCGAATAAATACTTTAACAGAAAATATCCTTAGGGATACATTTTTATAAACTTCTAAAGGCTACTTGAGGACAAGTAGGATTCAAGTGGGGAGATATTTGATGACATCAAATAACGTCTATTTTATAGCATCATTTATCCTATGTTATTAACCCATTTTGTATAATTATTGCAAAGAATTGTTACTTAATCGTTTATATTTGAGAATTGCAGTAATTATGGAGTACACTTTAGAAAAGTTTTGAAACTCATATCTCTCACCCAAGCTTTAATTCATTCTTTCATGTCCAGAATTACTAGCTTCTAGTGACTCTAAGGCTATCTATAACCCCCAATTTCTAGTTTGGATTTGTTATGCTTATCTCTCTCAGTATCTTGGTTCTTTTGAAGACCATTTAAATGATTTCAAGACATTTTAGAACTTTTTTGTACCTCACTGGCAGAGAACTTGTAAGATCTGAAGAGGATTGATGCCATCAAAGCATAGTTGGTATGGTTCTACTTCAAAATCATTGCTCCAGTCATAGCCTCCTAGAACATCTTGAGCCACCAGAGCCTGAGATAAAGATTCAGTTGTTTGTGCATTTTTGTCCTGCCATTGTCACAATTAAATAAAAAAAAAAAAAAAAAATAAAAAAAAAAGGGTCTTTTTCATGCTCCTTCTTGAATCTAATTCTCTAGCAAAAATGTCCTTTTCTATGAAAGTTGTAGCACTTCAATCTTTGACTTATCAAGAGAAAAGGTCGTTTTAGTTTTCTTTGAAGTCCATTATTTCTTTCTGTCTTTAATGAACTTGCTTTACTCTGACAGTCAACATAGCACCTGCATCGTAGATTTTTTTTTTTTTCACATATTCCTCTAAAATATCTCATACATCTTGCTTGAAAATCCTCATTCTCAAGTTGAGGACTGGTTGTTGGTTGTGCAAGAAAGGAGTAAGCTATATCATGAGCACTTGGAGTAGATGGAAATTGATTAATTCCACCTGCAGTACTAACCCCAAAATCTCCACTGGCAGTACTAACTTCATTAGTACTGTTAGTATTCTTAGAGGAAAGAAAAGCCAAGTACTGAGTATTTGATAAGAAAGTTGAAGATTTTTTCATTTCGTCTTCATAAACCCTAAGGTTGTTGTAGAGGTCATCAATATCAATCTCATCAATATCTGGCTTATTTCTCATGATCAGTGCTATTTGACTCCAAGAAGGAGGAAGACTTCTTAAAAACTTCTGATTAATGTCTTCCTTTGATACATAGGCTCCATGAATTTCTAGTTGACTTATGAGTTTCTGAAATCTATCATAAGCCTTATCTAATTTCTTAGGTTGCAGTAAAAAAAATTTTCAACCTGATGTTTCAGAATTCTTTTGCATCTTTTGGATTCCTTCATTACTCCAAATCTAGATTTATTGCAGTATCACAAAAAGATTTTAGCATCAGGAACATTATGGAAATTGAGGAGGTACTCATCAGGTTATTTGCATAAGAGCAGATGTCTTAATCCTTTTTGATTCCTTCTAGCAGCCAAATGTTTTGCAGTCTGTAGGAACAGAAGGACTCGATTGTTCTCCCTTCTAATGATAGGGTCTTCATAGCAATGTTGTTGGTGGGAGGAGTATTTGATCAGCCAATCTCTTTGATTTGTAGTGTTCTGATTCAAAGAAGTTCTTTTTTTCAGAGTTTCATAAAGCTTGATAATCACTTGTAGGTCCCTTTGCTTAATTGGATCTTAACCTTTCGCTTGTAAAAGGGTTGTTGCCCTTAGATAATAAAAAAAAATTTTTTTTTTCTTAAATGTATCAATGATTGAAACAATGCATTAAACACTATTGATTACGCGGCGAATTTAATACAACAAGGTAAAGAAGAACACAAATCAAACTATTGTATATTGAACTTTGAATCTGCCTAGGTTACAGATTACAAACTATGATTACTATATTGATCTCTATGATCTTCTGTAGAACTATATCTACTAACTATGCCTAGGGATCCTTTTATAGACTAAGGAAACCCTAATGGGCTTTACAAAACGCGTATAAAGATAATGCATATCCTTTCCTAAGATATCTTATGCATATCTTTAACTCTAACTAATTTCTGCGTAAGCAGACTTAACTATTACATAAACAGTATTAACTATTAACTACTGCCTGATCAGTAAATACTATGATAAACCTTCTACCAGTACTAACTATTATACTAGCAGAATTAACTATAATACTAACAGAATTAAGTCTGTTATACAAAATTCCTAATAATACCTCTAATAAATAATTTAGTAGTGTTACTATTCTTCATTTGAGCATTATGTTACTTCCTGGAGAAATTAAGTAGCCTTCCCATTAATTTAGTACCTCTACTAAATAAATTAGTATCGGTACTATTTTTTGGCCATTTCCCGCATCACTTCGTTCCAATGCCTTAATTAACATGAACCTGCAATAAGAATGAATTAAGTACCATATTCATATAAAATGATATAAAACAAGATAATAAACATGAGAATTTGATATAGAAAAGTATTAACTATTTGATGTCATCAAATATCCCCCACTTGAATTCTACTTGCCCTAAAGTAGACCTTTTAAATAATTCTCAAAAAGATATCTCCCAAGTTATCTTGAAAGACATGAATTTTAAATTACCTAAGCTAGAGAATTCCAAATCAAGCACCTCACGAAAGGAGAAACAAATCACACATGTACTCTCACTAATATATGTGTTTCAATTTTGGTGATCACTCAACTTCTCAATCATGGCGAGTATTATATCATAGCTTTGGCAGGGGATAATAATCTCACCATTAGAGTCTACGACGCAATGTTCAAAGGAAAAGGGTAGATACAATTACAAAGCTATCAGGGTGGAGTCTTCAATCGTTTACAATCATTACTCTAGAAAAAGCGACAAAACTCCAGATCTATGAATGAGAACACATGCGATTGCATCGAATCCTTAACTAGAGTAAGCTTAAAGGTTAGGATTAGAATGATTAAGGGATAGGATAAAGAATGGGAAATATTATAATTGGTATGTATAATGAATATAAACAAACAAAAAAATTTCCTAAGGTCCCACAATCAAAGCGTCACTAGTCGCATTCAATCCCATAAGGTAAAATCCAAGGGTCAAGAGTCAAGGGGTCTTCAAAATACACGAGTTAATGCGTATAAAATATAGTGTAATATCTCATAATCTAGGCAAGTAAGACGTATTAACTCAGCCTTCATCAACAATGAACAAAAATTATGTGTCATTTTTTAAATATTTGGTAAAATCAGCACATAATCTAAACCAAAACACAATCAATCACAACATTTGCTTATCTCCCTTCCCTCACTTGAGATGTATAATACCCTCATTGTACAAATATAAACTTAAACATAATAAGAGATAGAAATGGTACGGGTTTGAAAGTGCTACCCGTGAAATACATCATAACGGATATGTCTAATCAACGCTATATGGACAAGGCGGGAATACTTATCACTATAATACAAGACATAAAAAAGCTGATTTATATTTACTATCAGCTATTAACAAAAATAAATAATAAAAATTGCTTGCATTAATTACACCCCATCTATTAAATAGGACTTGGAGTAATAGATGAAGAGAAGTATGAGGAGGATCACGAGAATTATTTATTGAGTGTGTGTTCTTCCCAAATGAGTACATAAGGAATATCATTAGATAACGTGTTATTATAAATATAAAGAACAAGAGTAATATATGAAGAGAAGTATGAAAGTAAGAGAAAATTATTATTGAGTGGTGTTCCAGATGAGTACAATGCGTCCCTTATTTATAAGGGTGTAAGGAATATAACCCTTAACTAATTAATTACTAATTCAAAGCTAATTAACTATTCATTCAAAGTGAATATACATACATTATGAATATCTATTCTTATAAAAGATGTTGATCCCACTTGAATGGATCTTGAATTCCTTAGCTTGTTTAAGGTTTAGTTATGCAAGATAAATCCTACATAACTTATGATATAAACTTTGTTTTATATTACTAAAGATTATGCGAAATCTAATCTTTAATTTAAAAAGAATTCTCCAATGAAACAGTAATTATAATAAACACACAGATTAACAAACAAAAGCTTCAATATATTAATACGAATACTCTAACTAGTATTAGGGTTACAAAACCTTGAAGCTATGAACAACTCTATGAATGACTCGTTTTTGATACATAGAACTCTATACCCTAGGATCTCCTTTTATACACCAAGGAGTCCTAAATGGGATTACAATATTTTCCTAAGTTATCATGATCTTCTAAACAAACTAACTTGTATACATTATTTTTACAAAAATATATCTACTTATTACATAATCTATCTTTTATTTTTCTTTGAGCAGTCTTTATACTTTCAGCTATTGTAATCTTTCAGCAGTTGTTAAACTTATGTACAAGCTGCAAACTATTAACATCTTAGTAGTAGTAACTTATACTCCAGGGAGCATTTAAACTCGTGTATAAGACGGTTAGTAACTAAATTGAATATTTTCTTCATTCTTCAATAAACTTTACTCTAGCAGTACTAACATATATAGCAGTAGTAGTAGTTAACTAGCAGTAGTAATATACATACCAGTACTTAAGTTACACTAGCAGTAGAGCTACTAAGTTGCACTCGCAGTAGTAAAACTAAGTTACCACTAGCATAGTTCTAACTTACCTTAGCATATTTTTCATTAAGTATTACTAAGCATTAATTTTATGCTTAGCTCAAGCTAGTATAGTAACACAAACCTAGCAGTTGTAACTATAAGATCATCAAAAATGTCTTATTAATACTAACAATCCCCATAAACTTTGATATTTATCTCAAAATCATCAAGTTTATTCATTTAAAATGCTTCTTTCAATCACCAGGAGGATGCTTCCAAACACTTCATTGATTCTTGAGTTGCTTTGTGATAAGCTTAAGAAGCTGATAACACATTTCATTCCAATGATCAGCTTGCAACTTCTTATTCAGCATATCTATGATTGTAGCAGGTGTAAGGGATATCTCTTCTCTACCAACATAAAGACATGCAGATTTTGAAACCTCACAAAGTGTACTCCACAGGAATTAAATAGCCTCCAAACCAACACTTTGCTTTCTCGTAGATTCCTCCACACTACATCTTCTATATGATGTTCAAACATTGTCTTTAGATCTCCCTATGGCACTCTCTCATAGACACCTATGGCCTTGTATATGCATGCCTTAGCTTTAACCAATTTCCCAGAGTTTCCAATTCTTCCGAGTCAAGATTTTAAGCTCTGATTAAAGGCTGAGTACTCTTTGAACTTCCATCCAGCTCTTATAATATTGATAGTAGCTGATCTTTCCTTCTTTAACAATCTTCCAGTCAACAATGCTTAGAGGTTTAGTGGCTAAAGGTATAGCATCAACTGATACTTCCTCTTCATCAGGAATAATTTTCATGAGCTCTTTCATCTTAGTTGCTTCCTGATCATCATCCATCTTCTACTTCTTTACATTCTCTTGTTCTAGCTCATCTCCTTCTCTTTTGGAACTTTATTCCATTACTTCTGCTTTCTTGGAACTTTCTTCCATTTCAGTGCCTTTCCACAACATCTATCTGGAAGAAAACAAAGGTGTTCACCCTCTTGAAAGCTTTGTCAAATAATTCTTGAATATTTGCAAAGGACTTGTTCTTTAAGTCTTTAGGCTTCCATCCTGCCATATTCTTCAGGTAAGTACACATGATACTCCTTTGTTGAGCTCTTGTAGGTGGGTTGTTCCTCTTTTCTTCTGCTCTCTTTTTGCAGCAAAGTGTTTCTTTCTTTTCTCCAAGAGTTGTACAAACAAAGTAGACTTCTCTTCAATTGTCAACTCCTGTTGTTCTTGTGCCTGTAATCTTTCAGCCAGTTGATAGTCAGCATCTATCTTTGCTTGAATGTCATCTTAAGCAATGTTGGCTTCTTCTACTTGTTGTGCTTTCTCCTTTGCAGGCCTATCTTCTTCATCAAACTTTGCTTGTAGCCTTAAAGCTTCTTCTTCATGAAACTTAATCTGATCTTTCTTCTTCAAAGGTTTCTCTGGTTCTATCATCTTTGCTTTTACCTTATCCTTTTTAAAACCTTGACATTTAACATGTTGATGGTAGTTGTAAAGATATTGTTGGAGTTGATTCACTTGGCTCTTGCATAACAACCCCTTTTGTCTTGGGTCTTGCACTCTTTAACTCTGCCAGTGTTTGAGCCAAAGTAAGTTTAACATTAGTTATTGTAGCAGCACTAACTAGAATTGTAACAGCATCAGTCACAGCAACTACTTCCTCAACAATATTTCTCTTCTCATCAGATTTATCAGTAACTTCACTTTCAACAACCACCTCATCACCATGTAAATCATTTACATCAAACATTTCAGCATCATGAACATTTTCTAGGGTGATGTCTTCATCAGCATCAATATCATGAATTTTCCTCCCCTATTTGGATGCATCCTCCTGATCACCCAAACTAGCTTAATCAGAGAAAACTATTCTTGCAGATCTACCAACCATGTATAATCTTTTAAGCTTATAAGTTCTTGACCCTCCTTTCTTCTCTAACTTTTTGACTCTCTTCTTTAAACTTGTTATCTCCTGAGCTTGAGCAGTCTTTCTGTTCTCCAGGTCAAGAACTCTTTGTTGCAATTTAGTATAAAAATCCATCAATTCCTTAAGTTGCATACTAGGCTCCTCATTGACAGCCTCATCTGCTACATTTGTAGGATCACTAGGAACATTAGACTGAGGTGCCTGAGTGTCCTTCTCCTTAGGTCACCTATATTTTTGTTTCCTTTGAGGTTGTGATGATGATGGTTGAGTAATGATGGGTGTGTGATGGGGATCAGTTGGCATTGCTGAACCTTCACCCATTTCTTCTTAAGCTTGAACCACCATGGTTGGAAATAAGGGTGTTTCCCTTCCCAGAAAAGTCTTTTCCTTGCCTTCTCATGTTAGCAAAAATCTTCTTTGTGTGAGAGGGTGTAACATAAATCCTCTTGTGACTTGACATCCCCCCAATTGATTATCCAAAAAGACTTGTATAAACCTTGGATACATCAAGAATTTACCAGCATTATCCAAGTTCTTCACCATGCTTTCGAAAAATAACATGGATAGGTTGAATTTTGGTTTGTGGCTCTAAACGATAATGCAGATGCTTAGCTGCTACTAAATTTATTCCATGCAGTAGTCTTAACACTTAGGCATTGCAAAATAGTATGAATAAGAAATTTCCATTGAGGGGAAAAGAATGCCTTATAGAAAGTTAGCTTATGTGTAAGTTTTTCATACCCCATTCTTGTAAGTTCTTCAAAAATGGCAGCATTAGGCAAGCAATATGTACCTTCCTCATCATCCAATTGAAGGTCTCTTCTAACAGAAGCTTCAGTAACAACTATCTTCTTCCCATCTTTTTTAATTTGTTAACTAGGGCTTGTATCTTGTTGTTCCCCCATTGACCGTTTTCACCTTGGACAGTAGCCCCAAAATTGCTCAATGACCGAAGTAATATATAGTAGGATTAATGGGTTTTTAAGCTATACTTTATGGTCTTTGATGTGCATTCAAAAAATCAACAACTTGTTCAAACCCCTCACTTTCAGCGGGTTTAGCCAAAAACACTACTAAATTGTGAGTATCAGCAATGTTAGGGGCGATTGTGATAGTTTTTGATGAGTTGAAATTGATGAAATTAAGTTTAGGTGTTTGTGATTAGAAGTAGTATCATGATTGAATGAATGAAATCGATTAAATGAGTGAATGAAACACTTAATCGAAGTATTTATGAAACTACCCTCAACAGCATTAACGTTCACCAGCAGTTGTAAGTTATGCCTAGTAGCATTAACTTTCAACAGTAATAGTAAGTTTATGCCTAGCAGCATTAATTCAACAGTTGTAGGTAAGTTTATGGATTTAGCAGCATTAAGCTTTCAACAACAATAGTAAGTTCTATGCTATGCTGCATTAACTTTCCTCCTAGATAGTAAGTTTATGCCTAGCGCATTAAAACTGTTGAGATCAAAGCATCAAACTCCAATTCCATTCTAATCAGCTTTTCCACCATCAAATTCACATTTTAGCTCACAAAATCTCTCTGTTTGTTTTTTATTTCTCTCAATTCTTTTTACTCATAATTCTCTCTTTCTGTTTTTAAACAACTTTCTTTCTGTTTTTATTCTCATCACTTCTCTCAATTCTTTTTCTCACCAAATCACTATATCTGTTTTTATCACACATCTCTTTTTTTGTTTTTCAACTCACAAATTCTCTCAATTCTTTTTCTCACTAAATCACTCTATCTGTTTTTATCACACATCTCTCTTTCTGTTTTTCAACTCACAAATTCTCTCAATTCTTTTTCTCACTAAATCACTCTATCTGTTTTTATCACACATCTCTCTTTCTATTTTTAAACTCACAAATTCTCTCAATTCTTTTTCTCACTAAATCACTCTATCTGTTTTTAAATCACACATCTCTTTTTTGTTTTTAAACTCATAAATTTTTCTAATCATGTTTTAAAGATTGAGCATTCCAATACTAGCAATCAAATATTGAAATCTACTTACATCAAATGCTTTTGTAATCAAATCTGCAACATTCTTGTCAGTATGAATCTTGATCATTTAAATTAGCTTCTTTTCATTGGAATCTCTGATAAAGTGATGTCTAATCTCAATGTGCTTTGTTTTTTAATGAAAAACAGGGTTCTTAACTATGCATATAGTACTCTCATTATCAATATAGATCTTTGTAGGCATAAAGTTATACCCATAATCAAGCATGCGTAAAATTGTACCCATAATCAAGTAGTTGATTCTGAATCCAAAGCACTTGTCCACAACAACTTGAAGCAGCCACATACCAAGCTTTTGTTGTGTAATTTGCAACCACTGTCTGTTTCTTGCACTGCCATGATATTAATCTACATCTAAGAAATTGACAATCTCCTGTTGTAGACTTCTTATCGTGTATGATACCAAATCAAGAGGAGAATCTTTTGGATACCAAAGCCCCAATTTTGGTTAACCTTTTAAGTACCTAAAAATCCTTTTCACAGCATGAAGATGTGAAACCTTTAGATTGACTTGGTATCTAGCACAGGCACACACTGCAAACATGATGTCAGGTCTTAAAGATGTAAGATACATCAATGAACCAATCATTGACCTATACATATGAACATCCACTTCTTTACCATCTTCATCCTTGAGCAAAGGCTTTTGAGTTTCCATTGGTGTGCTTGCAGTCTTGACTTCTGTAAACCTAAATTTCTTTAGAATTTCACCAACATATTTATCTTGACTAATAAATATGCCATCCTTCTTCTGCTGCACTTGACTAATAAAATTTCTCATGCATCAACTTCTCAAATGCATTGCACAGCTCCTTCTTTATTAAACCAAATATGATATCATCCACATACACCTGGACCAGCAAAATATTACCTTTGTACCTTTTGATGAATAAGGTTTTGTCAATTTTTCCTCTTTGAAACTCATTGTCCAACAAATATGTTGACAAGGTTTCATACCAAGGTCTAGGAGCTTGATGTAGTCCATACAGTGCTTTTTCAACCTTGTACACTCTATCAGGAAAGACTGGATCTTCAAATCCTGGTGGTTGACATACATGCACCTCTTCTTCAATCTTTCTATAAAGAAAAGCACTTTTTACATCCATTTGATACACCAAAAAATCTTTAAATGAAACATAAGCTAAAAATAGCCTAATTGCTTCAATTCTTGCAACAGGGGCAAATACTTCATCATAGTCAATCCCTTCTTCTTGTGTGTACCCTTGAGCAACCAATCTTGCTTTATTTCTTATCACAATTCCTATTTCATCCTTTTTATTCCTAAAGACCCATTTAGTGCCTATAGCCCTTTTTCAATTTGGTAAATCTACTAAAGTCTAAACTTCTTGTACCTTGAATTGTAGAAGCTCTTCCTGCATAGCCTCTATCCAGCTTGGATCCTTCAATGCATGAATTACCTTTTTGGGTTCTTCTTGTGATAAAAAGCAAGCAAACAAGCAGTTTTGAAGGTCTTTATGGTTTGTTCTTTGTTGAATTGTACTAACAAACCCATGTTCCTTCAAATTCTTTGACATATTTTTTGTTTGTGTAGCTGATTGCAAATCTCCAATCACTTGATCAAGAGGATGATCTTTATGAATTCTTGTAGTTGGAATAGGACTGACTTGGATTGTTGTATCCAAATTGTTCATGTCAGCCTCTGCACCATAATCTTGATCATCACTTGTGGAGTCAAATATGCTATAATCTTCCAAAGCAGGCATATTTGGATCATCTGGAAGTTCAATGCTTGTTTTTCCACCAACAGCATTAACTTCATTTGTGCTAGCAGCATTAACATTGTTAGTGCTGTTAACATTATCTTCCTTCTCTTGATCATTACTTTCACTATCTTTTCTTGGATCTTCATCAACCTTCTTTCCATCATCACTTGAAGGTTTGGATCCATCATCATGAGAACTCCTTGGATCTTGGGAAAATGGTGGATCAGCAGTCCATAATGGTAGCAAAATGTAATTTTTGATAGGTTCTGTCTGCTTTCTAGCTTGACCTGCATTATCACTTGCTTTTGTACCTGCAAAACCATTAGACTGTGTACCTGCAACAATTGGCTCATAATTCATTGTTCTTGTTAGTGCATCAATATCAAATAGCCAATTTGGTCCACTACCTACAACATTAGGTGTACTTTCACTGAACCTAATATGCAAGTTTTCTTCCACTATCCTTGTTCTACTATTAAATACTCTAAAAGCTTTACTATTCAAAGAGTATCCAACAAAGAAACCTTCATCAGCCTTACCATCAAATTTGCCTAAGTGATCTATGGTATTAAGAATGGTAACAGGACACCCAAATGGTCTCATAAAACTTAAAGTTGGTGTTCTACCATGAAAAAGTTCATATGGGGTCTTGTTATGAGGCTTAACTACTAACACTCTATTTTGCACATAGCAAGCAGTATTAACTGCTTCTGCCCAAAAAGTAGTTGGCAACTTAGAATCAGCTAGCATAGTCTTAGCAGCCTCAATTAGTGTCCTATTCCTCCTCTCAGCAACTCCATTTTGTTGAGGAGTTCTAGCTACACTAAATTGTCTTAAAATACCCTTCATCTCACAAAACTGATTCATTTCTTTGTTTTTGAATTCAGTCCCATTATCACATCTAATCACCTTAACCTTGTGATCTACTAGATTTTCTATCCCAGTTATAAAGGACTTAAGAATGCCACTAGTCTCATCCTTAGTAGCTAGAAAGAAAACCCATGTAAACCTACTATAATCATTTATGACAACTAGGCAATACATTTTCTTCATAAGGCTTTTTATAAATGTTGGACCAAACAAGTCCATATACAACAAATGTAAAGGAAGACTGATTGAGTTCTTTGTTTTGGACTTACAAGAGGTTGTGTGCTGCTTTCCTTTTTTTAAGAAGGTAAACTCTTACAAGATTTGCATAACCGATTTATTCATGGTTTAAAAAATTAAGTCCTAGCCTTCTAATGCCAAAGTTTAGATTCATCCAGATGAGGATTTGCAAAAAGAGGAAAGTTAACACTTTTAAGGAACTATGTTCTTTAAATCAACACTATACATATTGTTCTTTCTAGGAACTCTAAGTAAAACTTGACTTTCATCAATTAACTTAAAGTTTGGAGATAACACAATACATTCAGTGTCATTAAAAAGAACACTATTCTTTTTATCACACATTTATGAGGCACTAAAGAGATTAAACTTTAACTCTCTCACAAAATACATATTTTCAAAATCTAGATTACCAGTTTTAGTGGTACATTTTCCTGTGATTTTCCCTCCTTTGGGGTTCCCTCTAAAAGTAACATATCCTCCATCTATCTCTTCATAGTCTGTAAGATAGGACATGTTCCCTGTCATGTGCCTTGAGCATCCACTTTCAATTACTCCTTTATCCTGTAAATCCATTTGTGGATTGCTCTGCATATCATATAAGAAAATCAATTTCTTTTAGGGACCCAAGCCATCACTGACTTGGATCTGCCTTGTGCATCAATATAATCAAACATCAGTAGAATCCCATAATGAACAACTTTGCTTTTGTTTCCATCTTGTTCTTTCATTCGTGTTTTTGTGTCCATATCAACCAAATATAATTCCAACAATAATGAGTTACAACCCAAATCGTAGTCTTTTTTTTAGATTTACATAGATCGTTTATGCCCATCGAGGATTTAATAACATTGAATGATATAAAGCACAGACGGAATAACAAATAAAGAACATTCAATGTTATCACAAGGTTTTTCTTTAATCATACTATAAAACTCATAAACTATTCGACTTTAATCAGTATCCGACTATGCTATCAAATAACCTAACTATTACACTAAACTAATAAGCAACTATAAACCTACTCATTGGGAGATCTAACGAAGATGGATAATAAAACTATTCACCTAATACCCTTTATATAGAGGGATATTAAGGCTTACAAAGGAAGCTAATTAATTGTATTAGGAAGTTAATTAAAACTAATTAAAACCTTCATTTATCTTTGATATTCTTTGACTTTTCAATGCTTATCTTAGGAAATCTTCCACTTTTAATCTTCTGTATGTAGAATATCAAAGTGTCATAGTAATCCACTTGTTGTTCTCATTTCGTCTTCAGTTAAGCATGTGTATTTTTTGTAATCATCAATCAATAAACCCAACAAAACCATCCTTTTAGGAACTAGTCTTAAACATCAACACTATTCAAATTGTTTTTTCAAGTAATAAAATTTGACTTTCATCAATTAACTTAAATTGGAGATAACAATACATTCAGTGACTTAAAAAGAACACTAGTCCTTTTTATCACACATTTGTGAGACACTAAAGAGATTAAACTTTAACTCTCACACAAAATACACATTTTCAAAATCTAGTTTTCCAGTTTTAATGGTACCTTTTTTGTGATTTTCCCTCCTTTGGGGTTCCCTCAAAATGCAACATATCCTCCATCTATTTCTTTATAGTCTGTAAGATAGGACATGTTCCATGTCATGGTGCTAAGCATCTACTTCATCACTCATTTATCCTGTAAATCCATTTGTGGATTGCCCTGCACATTAGATAAGAAAATCAGTTTCTTTTAGGGACCCAAGTCATCATTGACTTGGATCTGCCTTGTGCATTAACATAGTCAAATCTTTTATGGGCAATTGATGCACTGTTATGTTTAGAAACATGGTCTAAAACTTTATTCTTTTGTTTCAAAACCCAACAAGCTGAGGCCTTAACAGCATTAACATTATTTCCCTTAACAACATTAACTACTACTTTTGGCCTAGCAGTATTAAAATCTTTACCCCTAACAGTATTAACCCTTTGATTAACATTACTGTTTTTAAATATTGTATTCTTATGAATGGGACTCTTAATAGTTGAATGTGTTGTTTTAGAAAGATATGAAATTGATCTAGCAGCATTCACTATTATTATTGAGTGAGCAGCATTAACTTGTCTAGTAGTATTAAGTGATACTAAGCCAGACTTCATTAGTACTGCTCTTGGAACCATGTTTCTTTTAGCACTCGGGTGAGTCTTTTTATCAAAGTTTTGATGATTCACCCTTTGAGCATTGTTCCACAACAGTGTTTAACCAACCTTTGAAACAATGAGAAACGGTTTTTAAGTAGTAATTGCAATCATACTGCAAATGATCAAAGCTTTCATACACATAACAGGCCTTATTAATCATCTCAAAATTACTTCCTAGTTTTTGAGACATCAAATTATTCTAGTTTCTTTGATTGCCTCTAGTAATGTGAGTGTTTTGCCTATGATTCTCAACTTGTTTAACAGTTTTCCTAGCAGTATCTCTGTTGCTAGGTTGCGACAAAATTCTATCTTAGGCAATACTAGGCTAACTATTTTCTCTCAGTCTTTAGTTTGAACACTACTTCCTCATCATCTGACACCCATTCTTCAATATTGGGAGAGCATCATATTATTTTTTTCTAATCACTAGCGCTCTATCACTAGAACTTATAGCTTTGCAGTCTTCAACGGATGCCAATAACAAACTCATCTAGGCCAATAAAAGACAAGTCAAGTTTTAGAGGCATGAAATTTCCTGTGTAGGGAGGTGGAACTGCATTATAGCCTAAACCTTTCATGCAATTGTCCTACAATCTGACTCTCTATGATCTTGTTTATAGCTTTTAGAGCATTTAAATTTGTTCTAACATATAATTGCATGCCATCTTTTTTCTTTAGAAACATTTCAAGCTTTCTTCCTAACTCCCTAATAGTTATTTTCTCTACTTGAATATCCCATTTTTAAGCCATTAATTTTTTTCTACATAAACATACTCATTCTTTTTATAAAATTCAAGTTTTTCCTCCACTAATCCTAAACCTGTTTTATAACCTAAAACCATTAAACTAGAATTCTCTAAATCCCTTAATAGTTGATCATTTTGAGATTTAAGTAATTTAACAGTTTCCAAACAACATTTAGAACAAGTAGAATCATTGGATACCTCTGAGTCAGAACTTGAAGATAAGTAAGCCATGAGTGCATAGTTAGGTCCTTCCTCTGCCTGATCACTCCAATCATACCCACCAAGACCATCACATGACACCAAAGCTTTGGAAGTAGTCATTTCCACATGTACACTCCTTCTTGAGCTTTTCTTGTTCTTGTAGTCTTGATTCCTTGGAGCTCTGCACTCCCTAGCAAAATGTCTATTCTTGTGGCAGTTGTAGCACTCCACTTTGGACTTATCAAACCTAATATTCTCATTGCTATTGACTGTAAGCTTCCTTCTAGTTTTCTTTAAGAACCTCTAGTCACTACATAGTCCATACATGGCGCCATCTGTCCATCTCAATATCCACCTTCATTGTCAGAGCAATCGTTACCACAAAAATTTTGGTGTAACGCCGTAGATACTTTAACATACATTCTCAACCGAATCCTAATTAAAGCCATCATAGGAAAAACACCTTATGAACTCTTGAGAGGTAGGAAACCTACTCTTGACTATTTTAGAGTATTTGGAAGCAAATGCTTCATTTTAAACACCAAAAACTACCTTACCAAGTTTGACCCAAAGTCATACGAAGCTGTCTTTTTAGATTACTCCCAAAATAGTAAAGCCTATATCATCCTTAATAAACAAACTAAGAAAATCAAAGAATCACTCAACGTGACATTCAATGAAACTCCTCCACCCTCTAAGACATCACCCTTGGTGGATGATGACTTAGATGAAGAAGAAGCCATTAGGGCAACCGAAAAGAAAAACCTAGAAAATATTGTTAAGGATGAAACCTTAGAGATTGACGAAATATTCAATATTAAGGAATCTAGAAACCATCCTTTAGAAAATGTCATAGGAAACCTTAACCAAAGAACCCTTAGGTCACAAGCCTAAAACCAAAGTAACTTCTTTTGTTTTATATCAACTATAGAACCTAAGAACTTGAATGAAGCATTAGGAGATGAAAGTTGGATAGTCGCCATGCAAGAAGAATTAAATCAATCCATTGCTAACGACGTTTGGGAGTTAGTTTCACAGCCTAGGAATATGACAATCATAGGAACTAAGTGGGTGATTAGAAATAAGTTAGACGAGAACGATGTTGTTTCTCGAAATAAGGCTAGGTTAGTTGCTCAAGGCTATAATCAGCAAAAGGGCATCGATTATGATGAAAGTTATGCCCTAGTTGCTAGAATTGAGTCTATTAGGATATTATTAGCCTATGTTTGTGCCTTGGATTTTAAACTATTCCAAATGGATGTAAAAAGTGCATTCCTGAACGGTTTTATCAATGAGGAAGTATACGTGGCACAACCTCCGGGATTCATTGATTTCAAGAAACAGGATCATGTTTATAAATTAAAGAAAGCTTTATATGGTCTTAAACAAGCACTCAAAGCTTAGTATGATTGACTAAAAGCTTTCCTTATTAAACATGAATATAAAATGGGAATGGTAGATAACACTCTTTTTACTAAGAAGAAAAGTTCAAATCTCATCATCGTTCAAATATATGTCGATGACATTATATTCGGTTTGACTTGTCAAGACATGTGTGATGAATTTGCCAAAATCATGCATGACGAGTTCGAGATGAGCATAATGGGTGAACTTAACTTCTTCCTTGGATTATAAATAAAACAAATGGAAGATGATATTTTCTTTAATCAATCTAAGTATATTAAAGAAATGCTTAAGAAATTTGGCTTAGATGATTCTAAACCAATGAAAACCCCCATGTCCTCCGATACTAAACTCACGAAAGACGAAGAGTGTGAGTTGGTAGATAGTACCAAGTATCGAGGCATGATAGGTAGTTTATTATACCTAACGGCAAGTAGGCCCGATATCATGTTTAGTGTCTGCCTTTGTGCCCGCTTCCAAGAGGCTCCCAAAACCTCTCACCTTGAAGCGGTTAAGCGTATCTTCCGATACATTAAAGGCACTACGCACTTAGGATTATGGTATCCTAAGGGGACCGACATAGAAACAGTAGTATATGCCGACTCTGATCATGCGGGAGATTATGTGGACCGAAAGAGCACTAGCGGTATTTGTACGTTCGTGGGATGTTGTTTGACATCTTGGTTCTCGAAGAAACAAACCGCTCTTGCTATATCCACTACCGAAGCCGAATACGTAAGCGCCGGAAAGGCATGTCAACAAGCACTATGGATGAAACAAGCTCTCATCGACTACGATGTACGACTCGACGACGTTCCCATCATGTGCGACAACAAAGGCGCGATTGACCTTAGCAAAAACATGGTGCAACATTATCGTACCAAATACATTGAAATTCATCATCACTTTCTTCGTGATAATGTCTAGAAAGGACATATCTCAATCGAAAAAGTGTTGTCCGTTGACAATATTGTCGACATTCTTACTAAACCCCTTAAATGTGAATCGTTTAACTATCTACGTCTTGGTTTAGGAATGATGGAACACATTCCATAAATCATATTAGTCCGCTTCTCCTTCTTCTGTCTCAATTCTAGTCCGTGTTCCATTCCATGTCGTGACAACTTGAAAACTTCATCCGAAGTACTTTGAGTATTTTTAATTCACGAAATGCAAATTAAAATGTCACTCTTCCTAGTCAAATTTTCGTCTAAAACTAAGTCCAAAACCCCTCGCTGATGGCGACCACCATACTATAGGTGGCCTCCTAATATATTTGGGATCGCCAGGCGATATAGGACCACCATCAACAAACAGTGAATATTTACACTTAGTTAAAAAATTTCAAACACAAAACCAAACACACCCTCTCTTATCTGCAGCGACGAACAAGACTCATACCACCCAAAAACTCAAAATCACCCATTAAAACTATAATCGAAGATCAAATCAACATCTATAATCATTCACAACATATTTAAGATCATCAATTGTAAGTCATTTCATCTATTTTCTTTCAATTTGAGTCTAGGGTTCATGATGAACATAAAAATTAAAATAGGATTTTCTATTTTTCTTTTAATTTTGTACAGTTAAGACTACTAGGATACAATGTATAACTGATATGCTTCCCGTAGATATAGGATTTACATACATTAGTGAGTTCGTCAAAAAATTAATTTTAAACCAAAACCCCAATTTTATTTTCAAATCACTCACGTTAGGAACATAATAAAATTGTTGTTATGCATTGTTAATACAACCTAAAAACGTTTTCAAACACATGCATAATGATATCATGAACAAATTTTGAGATACATAATTCATATGTATTTTTCGAATTGTTTGGATGAGCAAAATCAAATTAAGGAGTGTTTGGGTTAACTTTTAGGATTTTATTTCTAGGTCGAGTTAACCGTTACTCCACATTTGTCACATTTAGGCACACACTAGAAACAATGCTCATAATATATTATAAGTAAAAAGTAATAAAATGTGACTTCATTTTCTTTTAGGAAATCATGCCTCGCAAAACATCCGAAGACTATAAAAATACAAGACAATACATCCCAATGATTTCACATGAATTTCGTACACCCATAAAATAAAAACTAAGAAACCTTGAAAGTCGCTACATTCATGAGGGTCGGGTGGTTTTTGATAACTTTACGAATCTAAATTAAGTTCGGTCTTTGTTCCATTTTATCGAGTTTGAGTGTCTCCTTGAAATCAATGAACAAGTGTGTCCTCGGTTCATTCTTGAATTTTATAGTCAATATCAATTAAGTTATTCTGACGAAGGTCAAATGTTTGTTGAATTTGTAATTCAAAATCAATTCTTTTCTTACTCTCTTGAAGACTTTGCTCAAATTCTTGACATACTTTATGAGGGTGCGTGTGTCTTTACTGATAGATGGTCACTTGATGAGTTGGCATATGGTGCCCCTTCGGAAGGACCATATCGGAAGGAACATATCAAACCAACCTTCCTTATCCCGATGATATCATCTCGTTTATTCGAGAAGGTCAAGTCACTCATATCCGTCATGAGGAAGAAGTTGAGGTTCAAGATTATCAAATTCCCACTCGTGAAATTATGTCAACATTCAAACCTTTAGAAGAAATAATTCGAGAAAATATTTTCTTTTTGGGGAGGTAATCGGGACTATGTTCTCGCACGTCTTTGTTACATGCTTTATTGTGGTGCAAACTCTAAAAAAATCAATCTTGCCTATTACATGACAAAATGAATGGAGTGGGTCACTAAGCAAGCTAGGTTAATTCTACCCTTTGGTATGCTATTAACCCATTTGTTTAAATTCATCATGGATGAAAATCCCAAATTGTACAAAGAGTCTTATGTCTTGTATGATCGTGTCATGAATCCTCTTGCCGCTCAACTAGAGCGAAAACCTAAAAAGGATCGTGGCACGAGAAGAGGTCGTCAATCCACTTCCTCCTCCACCTTCAATCAACCATCTTCATCTCATCTCAACGATGATGATGATGATGGAAATAATGAAGGGACCTTGCTTGCAAGTACTCCTTCCCCCATTCGTTATGTCAATTCATTAACCAACAAAGTTCTACAAGTCTTTCAAAACCCACCTAATATTAACCCTCACTTAGAACCTTTTTACACCCGCCAAACCAAAATCATCAATCATCAAGTCCAAATAAGAGATAAGCAACGTGGTGGATTAAGGTCAATCGGAAAAGATCTTAGAAACTTGTGGAGAAACATGAAGAAGTGAGCAATGGGAAAAATTGGTTCATGACATTATTATTTATATTATTTACTACTCTATGAAGCTTAAGTACTTGAACTTATGCTATGCAGTATCTTAGTACTTAGTACATGCAACATAACTTGCCCTGGATGATCGTTTAATTTTATCATCCTAAACCAATGCTTGCATGCACCTTGATACACTTTTACTACATATATGGTATTATGCATGTTTATCTTTCAATCTATTTGCCTATATATGCTTCCTTGTTAGAACTTAGGATAGATGATTTTGTGAATTTGATAATTGAGTATTAGATGATTCATGATGAAATAGGATTGACTAAAAAAGGATAAATTTAAGAAACTTTTTATAGGACTTACATCAAATCTGGAAAACTGGAAAAATTTCTTGTCTTCAAAAAACGGCCCCCATAAATAAGGGAAGGCCCCCTAATATATCTGGGACCGCCATGTATTTATGGGACCGCCATCAGAAGTCACAAAATTTTTACTGTGACTCCTGATTTTTTGTGCAGTTGACTATTCTTTCTTAGACCCAGCTAAACCTTTTGCATTTTGCTAAACCACTTTTGGAATCTAAAAAATCTACTCTCATGCTTTTCTACTTTGATATTATGCCTTCCAATTAAATAATCCATACTTCTCATTCTTCTTATCATCTTCCTCAAACCATTCTACCATGAATTCCACCAATGCTTCCTCTTCTAACCTTTCTAAGAAAATCAAACTCACCATAATCCCTCCTAGACAACTATTTGTCAACATATCTAGTGATGAAGATATCACAACCACACCTTCTCCCACAACAACTTCTTCATCTCTAACTCCTCCAAATGCACCATCAAAAACTCCATCAAACAATGACACCTTAACTAGCCAAGATGACATAACCTCTTCTTTTCAATCAAAACTTCAAGTTTTACCACATTCATCTAATGAACCAACTTCCCCTTAACCTTTAAACCCTTTGCTTAACAACATCTCAGATATTCCTCCTAGACCTTTAAACCCTCAACCACTTCAAAGTCATCCTTCTTTAGATATCACTCTCTCACTATCACCTTTTGAAAACCTTGAACCACCATCACCTCTCACTTTCCACCACCACCTTGAAATGTTTTCAAAAACCTCATAAATGTGTCACCCCTAACCTTTTGCTCAAAAGTCATCCCTTATGAATCATGAATCATCTAGGACTTATTTCTTTTGTATGTCTATATTGTAGTGAAATCTATGAATTTATGTTTCCTTGCTTGTTTTAGCTCTATTGCATCTTGTATGAGTTAATTTTTTATGTTTACTTTTGTATGAGTTTCTTATTTATGGAATGAAACTACTTGTGGGTGACTTAATCTAAAGTGTGATATTTGTCTTGCACTTGTACTTCTAACCTTTTTTTGTAGCAAATAATTTTCGTAAGATCGATCTCTTGGTGCCCTAAAACGAGGGGGAGCTCACATCAAGGGGAAGTCTTGATATCTTCGATTTCATTCTCTTCTCAACAATTCGATGATCATCCTTTTTCAATTCGACAAAAAGGAGGAGAAATGGAAACAAAACTAATTAATAATTTGAAACTTTTAATTTTATATAAAATGAGTTTATATTTTGTCATCATCAAAAAGGGAGAGATTATTAATATAAATAATGTCTAAAAACGTTATTTATATTTTTCGACCTCTCAACATTTTGATAATAACAAAATGTAAAAATGTTTACGATAAAAATAAACATTCTATCTAAGATTAGGACTCGACATCTAGCTTAGTGTCGGAAAATAACGTAAGCGACGTATAAACGGTTTTCTCCGCCTAAAGGGAGCTTGTTGACGTAGTGAAATCTCGAGTCGGATACTTGAGGAGTGGAGTAGGGCGAAGAGGTGCTTCGTAGCTGAACCACTATAAAATCTTGGTGTCTTGGTTTGATTGTTCCTTTCCCCATCTCTTTATATTACTGTTATTGTTCTTTAGTTTTAGTTTAGATAGTTATTGTTTGTTCATATTGTGAATTGGTTAAACATATAACTCGGATTTAAATATTTTTTAAAGCAAACTTTTAAAAAGTAAAAAAACCCTGTAAACTATTCAACCTTCCCTTCTAGTTTTCACAATAATTATTACACCAGGTTAGATACTCATTTTGTTTGTGAATATTGTTTAATTCATATTTATATAGATATAAATCTATGAATAAGATGATGTTTATAGTGTTAAATGACAAATTTTAATTGCTCATGATCTAAAATAACTTTCTACACACATTGATGCTAGATACTTTGAGCCACAAAAAAAATATATACTAACTTAATACCAACCCGAAGTTTACTCTATACAAGTCAAAAGTAACTTTTTTTCAAAATTACTATTTCCAGAATAATAAAAATGCTATATCCATGATACTTTTGATTTTTTTTACTTTATTCAATAAAAGTAACTTTGACCAAGCATCCATATACAGTACATATCTTCTTCACTAGTTTTAGTTCTGTAGTAATACATCTCTTATCCTATTGTCACATTTGCTATGAAATTTAACCCTCTATTTCTTTCACTCGAATCATCAATATATGGATAGGATCATCCTCAAAAAGCATAAATATCCTCAAAAAACACAAATACCCATTTGGTAATAGAGATCCTCTTTTTTTATCCCTATATACATGTCACTTCTAACTAAAAACACCAAACACACACTAGTTATAACCTAAACACACTCACCAGCTTAATCTTATGTATAATACAACCCAAAATTTGCCATCAGTTATTTTGACATGTTGCACTTTGTGTCTTGACAACGATGGGGTTGTCCATAGGTTATATTACGTTCATAATTATTACAAAAGGTTAGATCCTCGTTTGTTTGTGAATATTGTTTATTTCATGTTTATATAGATACAAATCTATGAATAAGATGATGTTTATAGTGTTAAATGATAAATGTAAATTGCTCCGGAGCTAACAAAACTTTCTACACACATAGATGCTAGATACTTTGAGCCAAAAAAATATGTACTAACTTAATACCAACCTGAAGTTTACTCTATACAAGCTAAAAGTAACTTTTTATTCAATATTACTATTTCCAAAATAATAAAAATGCTATAGCCAGGATACTTTTGATTTTTTTTCTTACTTTATTCAATAAAAGTAACTTTGACCAAGCATGCATATATAATACCTATCTTCTTTACTAGTTTCAGTTCTGCAACAATACATCTATTATCCCATTGTCACATTTGCTATGAATTCTTGACCCTCTATTCCTTTCACTCGGATCATCAATGTATGGCTATGATCATCTTCAACAAGCACAAATATCCTCAAACAAACATAAATATCCATTTGGTAATAGAGATCCTCTCGTTTTTACCCCTATATACCTGCTACTTCTTCTAACTAAAAACACCAAACACACACTAGTTCTAACCTAAAAACACTCACCAGCTTAATCTTATGTATAATACAACCCAAAATTTGCCATCAGTTATTTTGACATGTTGCTTTTTGTGTCTTGACAACGGTGGTGTTGTCCGTGGGTTAGATTACCTTCATAATTATAACACAAGGTTAGATACTTGTTTTGTTTGTGAATATTGTTTATTTCATGTTTATATAGATTCCAATCTATAACCTATATAAAAGAAGGTTTTTTATTTTTTCATCTCGAGGCAAAAAATTGTAAAAATGACACTGGGATATTGAATAATAATCAACGGCTCATGTGAATTATCTCATTTCAGCATTAAATGTAAACAAAACCCCACCTAAAAAGTAACGGCGTAACAAAATTTCCCCAGACCCATTCAATTAAAATAAAAAACCTTATTCTAAAATCCCTAATTCGGTTAATTAAATAACCAAACACAATTGAATTGATCATCACCCCGCACAAATACATCAAATGAATCAGGAAACCAAAAAAATCAAATGAAAGAGTCCGATCATTATGATATGTGGCCTTCAAAAGAAACTTAGGAAACAGTGGATGATGAATCCTAAACGCTTCATCTTTTATGAATTTGAAGATGGTAAAAAAACAAGAAAGTGTTGGAATAGATATTATCGATTTCAATTTCAGGTAAATTTGTATCTTTATAATTTTGGTCATTATGAATTTAAGGTTTAATATTTTGGGGGAGATTTGTTCATACTAAAGTGGCACGTTTATTATGTGTTCTGGTTCTTTTGTTTATAATCTTTGTTGCCTTGATTTTTTGAGTATTTTCAATCATAGGGTTAAAAATTTAATCTTCAAAAGTTAGTAAGGTATAAATTTTACATTTATAATGTAAAAAGGTTTGAAAAATTGTTAGATAATATAGGAAACTTGTGACATACTAATTTGAAAGAAACAATTGGTTGATATTTTGTAATAGTAACTTCTATCATGATAAATCCTATATTTCTTATGTTTTGATATTTTTAATAATATTGGGTTTTATTGCAGTGACTTCATACGTGAATTGGATTAGTACCATTATGAAGCGCATAACGGTAAGCTTATTTTAACAGATTATCTTTGAAACCATCTTGCTGTAATTATGTGTCGACTTATAGATATACAAATATAGGAAATTAAGGATTTTTATTTAAGCACGTTGTTAAGCTACAGAAACAATAAAAAGTTGTAGGTCGACGCGACATGAAAAGAAAGGCAAAGTTTGTGAAAAAAGTCGTAAATAGTTAAAAGTTGAGGGTACGTTTTGTAAATTTTATTTTTTATTTTATTTATATTAAACTTCAACATTTTTTACAAAATCGTGCGTATGTCGAAAGCATTGCAATATTGGGCACGTTTTGTTCGCAATTCGAAGATCTTTTTGCTGGTATTTTTTTATCTGAATGATTCGGTAGATGTGGTATATATTTGATTAATAAAGTTTATTATATAAAAAAGTCATAAATAGTTAAAAGTTCATGGTTGAGCAAGAAAGTTTTGGCAGTATGTGCGGCGTGGATGCAAGTGAAGAAGCTATAATATTATTCCCTGATCATGTTAGCTAGGTTGGTAAGTTTATGTAGTAAAAGGAGTTAGTGGGCATTCTGGTTAGTCCTATTTGAACATACATTAGAACAGATGGGAAAAGTTATAACAAGAAGGCAACCAAAGTGTACTTTTTAAGGGATAAGTAGTTATCATTAAAGTCCATGATACGAACTTAAAAAAATATAAGAACTCATACATAGAATAGAAAAATACTCGCGTTTCACTCCAACCCTGCAAAACAAACAAAAAAGTAGGTTTGATGTTCTGTAAGTTTTTGTTAATATTATTTCATGAAGTTTTGTGGCTCAGAATGCGTACATTAGAAGTGGATTGTTTATTAATGCTTACTTGGAAGATATTCGTGAGTTTAAAAGATCTTTTACCTTTAATGTTTGGTTTTTCAGGAGCGGTGGATTCTCAAGAGTAGTATTAGGGAGTGGCAAGACACCATCACAAAGGAAGATGCGAAGCTCGAATAGGCGAACAAGTATTATCATGTGGAAATTTGATATTATGTGACATCGTTGCAACTTGCAAGCGGTTATACATGGATGAAAACACATGCCTCATGCACCAATGTGGTGAGTTAAAATTATCCGAACTTTATTTTTATAATTAGCCTATTAGCTATCTTTTTTGAACTAAAAATGGTCCAAATGAAACAGATTAGACATCCCTTGTGAAAACGTGTAGGGAGGAGTTCAGTAGATCTGCCGTGCACATTTAAAAACTGTCTTTAAAAAATGGGTATGTTAAGTTAGTAAACAATAACATTTAAAACCCGTGTTTTATTTAATTTTTGTACATTGGTACGTAGAATGTTGAGTGTTGATTGCTGCTCAAGAAACCATAAGTTTGTTTAAGAAAACCAGACTTTCCACAACATGATACACGATCTTTAAAGGTAAATATGCCTGACACATAATTAATCTATTTACTTGAATGTTTTATTTATAAGTTCTAACGGGCTGAGGATGCACCCGTGATCTTGCAGCTGAGGTTGTCGTATTTTTGTCATTGCAGTTAAAGATGTTAAGTTAGTAAACAATAACATTTAAAACCCGTGTTTTAATTAATTTTTGTACATTGGTACGTAGAATGTTGGGTGTTGATTGCTGCTCAGGAAACCATAAGTTTGTTTAAGAAAACCAGACTTTCCACAACATGATACATCTTTAAAGGTAAATATGCCTGACACATAATTAATCTATTTACTTGAATGTTTTATTTATAAGTTCTAACGGGCTGAGGATGCACCCGTGATCTTGCAGCTGAGGTTGTCGTATTTTTGTCATTGGAGTTAAAGATGTTGTCTTGCTGTTAGGTGTTGGAGTTTTATCTCGAATCCACATGTTTTATCCTTATTCAGTGTAAGTTCTTCATGATTATGTAGTCGATAGAATATGTGCCTCGACTATTGCTTCTATCGCGTTCATGTGGCATGTAGGTTCATATATTCTTTTTTACGGCAATTTACTAAGATCAGAAAAGTCATGACTTATAGTGTATGACAATGGCTTAAAATAGCTAAAATTTACTTAAATGTAAATGTGGTAGGTTGTGGTATAATGATGAAAGTAAATAATGAGGACTTGAGAAGTAACTCATAATTTACACATGGCAAGTTAAACATAGTTAAATAACAAAAAAGGTGAATAATTAGTGGATAAGTGCAATTTAGTAAATGTGCTTTATAAGGATTAAGACTTTTAGAATTCTTAAAGTTTATAGAACGCTAGAAGTCAAAATGCTAGAGTTTTATTTAATTATTTTGATATGATATCTACAGTAGGTCTATGATTTCATCATGAACAAATCCAGATCATAACTTATGATTATTATAAGTATGCCTTTTTATTAAGTCTTATTATATTGTTCTGCTTTTTCTAGACTTGAGAAGTTAACTCATAATTTTCACATGGCAAGTATATTAAAACATAGATTAAAATATCAAAAAAGGAGGAATAATTTGTGGATATAGTGACTATTTGTAAATGTGGCTTTATAAGGATTTAAAGACTTTTAGAATCTTAAAGTCTCTATAGAAAAGCTAGAAGCAAAAATGCTCAGAAGTTTTATTTAATTATTTTGATATGATATCTACAGTAGGTCTATGATTTCATCATGAACAAATCCAGATCATAACTTATGATTATTATAAGTATGCCTTTTTATTAAGTCTTATTATATTGTTCTGCTTTTTCTGATTTGTCTAAGAAGATGGTAAGTCATCATTTTATATTTTTTTAGCTAAAATAATGTTTATGGGGGAGAACTTTGTGACTGTCATGCATATTTGTGTTAATACAATAGTATGATAAAGTTTCGTTGTATAATAGCTTTTAAGGATAGGACGAGAAATAAAAAGTTACAGTAGAATTATAGGATGATCATCATAGCATACACAATGAAGGTTTATAACCGAATGCCTAAGATATATTACTGACTTTTTGAAACCCCTGAGAAAGGTTATGTTAGTCAAAGAAATCAAAGTAATATATTACTCGTGGATTGTTCATAGGCTAAAAAACGGGTTCATCTTCTTAGATCGGATAGTTGATCATCATTTCTTTCCCCAGCGTCTAATTACTAGAGCGTCTTAATAAATTTGCCGTTATAAAACAATGATAAAAAAGAGGAACTTGCATGTAAAAGCATATCATTTGAGCGAGTGGCACAACTAATTTTCATTACACCCATGCCATTTGATCTTCACTTTTTCCCACTATGCAAATCAGTATGGGGTTTTATAATGTTGTGTGTTATGAAAAATAAAGGGGGCATGATTGTAACCTGATACAACATTATAAATTACTTCATTCCAATGAGTGAGTGACTAACACATCAGACCCACCTCACCCACTTACAAACATATAAAATGAGATAAATGCTGATCATGCTTAAGCTAATTTCCCATATTTTTCTAGAAACAAAGACATAGTACAAGTATATATATTTTTTACTTTAAATCAGATTCAGATATCCAAAAACTATTTTTGAAGTGCTAATTTTTAAACAACTAAGTACTGCACTAGTGCAGAAAAAAAACTAAGCCAAACACCCCTATATGGCTACTTGGTCCAAGAGTTTTGAAAAGAAGCGATATATAATTAACTTGAGTTTTCAGACCTTTTAGTGGGAAATGAACTTTCTAGCTTAATTTGTTAATTGATATGGAGTTCGAACTTGGAGTTTATGATTCTCAATTAGAACATGTATAGCTATATTCGTTGATAGACAGCTCGCTTTGGGTCATTATCTAAAAGATAGTATGTGACCACCGATCCTAGAGGCATTTTCAAAAATGCAAATGTACTAAATGATAGTTTAACGCATGTGTAGATATAGCAGATTAATGTTGACTTTCTTTGCTTCTTTTAGAATGAAAATATGTATTTGCATAGTAATGTATCCCAATTTCTCTTTAGAAATCTAATTTTTTTTCATCAACTATAAGTGTGTTATTATTTTTTTAGCTTCCTTATTTTAAAACAATCAAGGTTATTTAATTTTCTTTTCAAAATTTTTGCAATGGCATTTTTACCTTTACTTTTTTGTTTTTAATATTCAATCATTTAACGTTAATAGCAGCAGTATGTTGTCGTTGTTGACAAGAAAATTGTCATTATTGCTATTATCCAATATTCATTCTATTAGCAGCACTGCTGCTAAGCCTTTTTTACTTGAGTGCTGCTAAAAAGCCTTTTTACTGCGAATGATCACTGTATGAGTGTTGCTATTAGCACTAATAGAATAAATATACAATTGCTAAAGACGTGGTTACACGGTTAGGTGGTTCATATGTCTAAGCACTCATTTGTTTTGTCGTTTCAAAATTAAAAAAGATAACTATCCACTGCAGGTGCATGTTAAATCCTGGATTGGGGAAGTAAAACAGATCATGCAAGATAACGTGTAGATCCTTGCTGAGATCGAGAACATGGTCCAATCTATGCATTGTAATGTCCTTCGAGTTACAACCAGGAAAAAGAAAGATTGTTGTGTGTCGAAAGACATTGTGGCGACCAACTAAGGTGGAATCTTTAGCTTAAACTGACAATAGAAATCCCCATTTTTATTACCAATGTGTTAAAATGTCCCTTTTGTCCAAGAATAGTTTTTTTCTAAATTTTTATAATTTTAAATTCAACTTGCGTATTACAGCGTTTTTTGTGTGATAGCTTTGAACATCGCGAGCTTTGTCCGTAATTACTCATTAGAAAAGGGTACTTCATTACCTAATGCTACAAATGAAGGTTGCTAATGCTACAAATGATGGGATGTGTTGGTAATACTCACTCCATGATGGATTCGTAATTGTTGTAATGACATGTTGCAACTATTGTTTTGAACTTTATTACTTGATTTTGACATGTTTACTTATTGATTACATCTTCAGGTGATGTATATTGTTCAAATATGAGATTTAGAAGGATAAAAACCCAAGAGCTCTTAATAAAATCGTAACATGCTCGAGTATTTTGATGTTGGTTGTATCAGTTTAATTCAAGACATGCTTTATTTATATTAAAAGGAGAACATAAATAGCTGGAGTTAAATTGAGGTCTCTTCTAAAGTCAAATTGATTATTAATTTGCTTTAAAAAGATGACTTTATAGTTAAATTTATATTTGCTATGCTTTTGGAGTTCATTATGCTATGATCTATTCAAGTACTGATTAGTGACATGAAATGTGGTAGTTTAGAATGTGTCTCATCCTTTTACATAAATTAATCAGTTATATGTTTTGTTGGCAGTGTGAATACATGGTCATAAAATAAAGCTTATGAGTACATAGAGATACTGCATAGGATATCATGGTTTGTCTACGTTCACTACGAGTAGTAATTCTAAATTTAAGATATTCTAACAAACAATTTCTAACAAATTTAATGACTATATTGAGTGCAATCTACATTTGCCTTTTTTTAATGACTGTATTTTTGTATAAATACTATTAATCAGTTTTTTTTCTGTTACTACGTTAGCTCATAACAAATTATACTATGTTATATCATATTTATTCTTTGCTACATCAATGTTTCACAATATTATCTTATAAACTCTTTTGCTAATTACATTTATTTGTCTACAGTACATCAACCATAACTTACCTAATGATACACAATAATTGGAACAACAAAATACAATAACGAACAACTATCAAAATATAAATATTTCTTCCGACAATACCTTAAAGCTCCTCGCCCAACGGGCGGGCCTTGAAACTAGTATATTTTGCTAAGGTAACTAGAATATGAGAAGAAGAAATATTTTGTTTCATGTAATGTCCAATTTGGGAAAGGTAGATAATTAGGTTTATTATTACAAACTCTAGGAATGTAAACGTCAATACTTGTTATCTGATTACAACGGAATGTTTATTATTCTTTTTGTGCCTAAAAAAAGTAAAGGGCAAGTAATTATGTAAGTCAATAAGTTAGTAACTTGTACTTGTGTAAACTCGTTATCGACAAGCGATCCTCGACTCATTTACGCGCGAGTTTACGCTCCCTACTTGCGATCTACATTGTATGCGATCATACACGATTCCTACATGGTTTTTATCTGGTGGAGTGGGTTTGGACACTTAGATCGCTAACGTTGCTTACGTGTAAACTCGCGAGTTTGACAGCCTTGCTATGAGTACATGGAGATACTGCATAGGATATGATGGTTTGTCTATGTTCACTACGAGTAGTACTTCTAAATCTAAGATATTCTAACAAACAATTTCTAACAAATTTAATGATATATACAGTGCAATCTTTACATTTTGCCCTTAAAAAGGATATTTTTGTAAATACTATTAATTAGTTTTTATATTTTCTATGTTAGCTCATAAAAAATTATACAATGTTATATCATATTTATTTTTTGCAACATCAATGCTTCACAATATTATCTTATAAACTCTCTTGTTAAATACATTTTTTTGTCTACATTACATCAACATAATTAGAATGTTACTCAATAATTGGAACAAAGAATACAATAACGAACATTTATCAAAATATAAATGTTTCTTCAACATTATCTTAAATTACCGCCAACGGAGGCGGGGGGGGCCTAAAAAACTCAGTTATGATAAGATGATTGTTTATAGTGTTAAATGATAAAGTGCCTTGGGGAGAACGGGTGCTTTCCCGTGGCTTACTGGAGCTTAAGGGTTGCCCCGCCCAGGGTCTTGGTGTATGGGAACACTGACTAGTGTGTTGGTTCAACAAAGCAGGGCCTCGGGGCAGTAGCAATTAATTTTCCTGACTCTAAAAAAACTTTTACACAATTGATGCTAGTTACTTTCAGCCAACACAAAAATATGTTTTAATTTATACAACAAAATTATCTATCAGGGTACAAGGTAAAACTTTTTTCCACATTACTATATCCAGAATAAAAAAAATGCTATAGCCAGGATACTTTTGATTTTTTTTCATACTTTACTCAATAAAAGTAACTTTTACCAAGCATCCATATACAATACGTATCTTCTTCACTAGTTTTAGTTCTGCATCAATACATCTCTTATCCCATTGTCAGGCTCAATATTACTGAATATTGACCTCTATTATGTCATGGCATGCATCGAATGTAATGGCTAGGATCATATTCAACAAGCACAAATATCCTCAAACAAACACAAATACCCATTTGGTAATAGAGATCCTCTTTTTTACCCCTATATACCTGCCACTTCTTCTAACTAAAACACCAAACACACACTAGTTCTAACCTAAAAACACTCACCAGCTTAATCTTATGTATAATACAACCCAAAATTTGCCATCAGTTATTTCGACATGTTGCTCTTTGTGTCTTGACAACGATGGTGTTGTCCGTAGGTTAGATTACCTTCATAATTATAACACAAGGTTAGATACTCATTTTGTTGTGAATATTGTTTATTTATATAGATACAAATCTATGAATAAGATGATGTTTATAGTGTTAACTGATAAATGTTAATTTCTCCTAATCTAAAAAAACTTTCTACACACATAGATGCTAGATACTTTTAGCCACACAAAAATATGTACTAACATAATACCAACCCAAATTTTACTCAATACAAGCTAAAAGTAACTTTTTTTCAATATTACTATATCTATAATAATAAAAATGCTATATCCATGATGCTTTTGATTTTTTTCATACTTTATTCAATAAAAGTAACTTCGACCAAGCATCCATATACAGTACGTATCTTCTTCACTAGTTTTAGTTCTGCAGCAATACATCTCTTATCCCATTATCACATTTGCTATGAAATCTTGACCATCTATTCTTTTCACTCGAATCATCAATGTATGGTTTGGACCATCTTTAACAGGCCCAAATATCTACAAACAAACACAAATACCCATTAGGTAATAAACATCCTCTCATTTTTAACCATATATACCTGCCACTTCTTCTAACTAAAAACACCAAACACATACTAGTTCTAACCTAAAAACACTCACCAGCTTAATGTTATGTACAATACAACCTGAAATTTGCCAACAGTTATTTCGACATGTTGCTCTTTGTGTCTTGACAATTGTGATGTTGTCTGTGGGTTAGATTACCTTCATAATTATTACAAAAGGTTAGATACTCGTTTTGTTTATGAATATTGTTTATTTCATGTTTATATAGATACAAATCTATGAATAAGATGATGTTTATAGTGTTAAATGTTAAATGTTAATTGCTCTTGATCTAAAAAAACTTTCTACACACATAGATGCTAGATACTTTGAGTCACAAAAAAATATGTACTAACTTAATACCAACCCGAAGTTTACTCTATACAAGCTAAAAGTAACTTTTTTTCAATATTACTATTTCCGAAATAATAAAAATACTACAGCCAGGATACTTTTGATTTTTTTTCCTACTTTATTCAATAAAAGTAACTTTGACCAGACATCCATATAGAGTACCTATTTTCTTTACTAGTTTTAGTTCTGCACCAATATATCTCTTATCCCATTGTCACATTTGCTATGAAATCTTGACCCTCTATTCCTTTCACTTGGATCATCAATGTATGGCTAAGATCATCTTTAACAAGCACAAATATCCACAAACAAAAACAAATACCCATTGGGTAATAGAGATCCTCTCTTTTTTACCCCTATATACCTACCACTTCTTCTAACTAAAAACACCAAACACACACTAGTTCTAACCTAAAAACACTCACCATCTTAATGTTATGTACAATACAACCCAAAATTGCCATCAGTTATTTTGACATGTTGCTCTTTATGTCTTGACAACTGTGGTGTTGTCCTTGGGTTAGATTACCTTCATTATTATTACAAAAGGTTAGATACTCGTTTTGTTTGTGAATATTGTTTATTTCATGTTTATATAGATACAAATATATGAATAAGATGATGTTATAGTGTTAAATGATAAATGTTAATTGCTCTTGATCTAAAAAAACTTTCTACACACATAGATGCTAGATACTTTGAGTCACAAAAAAATATGTACTAACTTAATACCAACCTAAAGTTTACTCTATACAAGCTAAAAGTAACTTTTTTTCAATATTACTATTTCTAGAATAATAAAAATATTATAGCGAGGATACTTTTGATTTTTTTTCTTACTTTATTCAATAAAAGTAACTTTGACCAAGCATCCATATAGAGTATCTATCTTCTTCACTAGTTTTATTTTCTACAACAATACATCTCTTATTTCATTGTCACATCTGCTATGAAATCTTGACCCTCTATTCCTTTTACTCGAATCATCAATGTATGGCTAGGATTATCTTCAACAAGCACAAATATCCTCATAAAAACACAAATACCCATTAGGTAAAAGATCATCTCTTTTTTACCCTTATATACCTGCCAATTCTTCTAACTAAAAACACCAAACACACACTAGTTCTGACCTAAAAACATTCACCAGCTTAATCTTATGTACAATACAACCTGAAATTTGCCATCAGTTAATTTCGACATGTTGCTCTTTGTGTCTTGATGTTGGGGTTTTACAACTATTGATCAAAACAAATCACGAGTACGCAGCGGGAAACGTATAAATATGTACAGAATATATAATTAACAAAGAGATTGATTACGTGTACCTTTTAGCAATTAACGTAATCACCGTCTTCAATACACGCCTGTGTATAAAGCTAATACCACGCTAGCCACTAGGATCAAAGTATAATCCCTCTACTTCGACACACACTACACGTGACCGAGATACGCTAGGATGCTAGTCCTTCCTTCACGAATAAAACAACCCAACACTATGTTCTTCACACGATCAGATCCCGTAAAGGAATATACAACCGATCGTCTAATCAAGAGGTAACCCTTTATCATGCAAATATATATAACATGCAACACGTATACAACTTTTGCATGACTAATACATGTGGATGATAATCTACCATGCATGTATTATTATATATTCGAATGCTAACGTAGTGCATGAAGATTCATACGTAGGGATTTTTTAGGGATGCATAGTCGATTGACTTCTTGGATCAGTATATCACTATGTCAAACCGAATGAATGAGTTGAGGGATATATATATATATCCCCAAGACTTGTTCTCACATAATTTCCCAGACATATACTATTTGATATATGTACATATCCCAACAGCTCCCACTTGGACATGTCTCAAATAATATAATAACATTCGTAAGCGTCTAGCAACACGTCAATGTTCTCAGGAATACCTGAGTGTGGTTTCATAAAGTCACGAATGAAATGATTTATGAATTCACTTTCCCTTTGTTTTTGATACCGTGTTAAAAATGGATATGAATCAAAGTCATTCCATTATTTAATGATTTTGTTTCTCGTATATATGATTGATCAAGATTACCAAAACTCATCGAGACTCTTCTTCATGAACTTTTGGGCACAGTCACTCATACATCTGATTAACCCTACGAGGGGCCCAATGGCATCATACTTCAACTATTGAAGGAACAAATTTTATATTGACTACAAGTGCCATGTCACCATGCTTCATAATCACTTCTGAAATAGTCTTTATTAGCTACAATTTTAGGATAACTTAAACTAAATCAAGAAGGACAATCCACACATGCAAGACCTACTTGCATCTCAAGTCTAAGGATTTAGTAAATTAAAATCACTCACAAGATTCACTTAATGACGCCGATCCATAAAGTGGTAGTCTTGTTAGTTGGGAAAGTCCAATATTCATCTTATGAATATCATGTGAGTTTGGCGGACACTTCCTTTAATATCCAAGATATCACCAATCACTCAGACTTGTCTTAGTTCAACAATATTCCCATATTGTTGATTGACAACGGACCAATTTAGACTATAATATATTTTAGCCCCCCCCCCCAACGGATTAAACATGCGAATATAGGAACGCAGTTTATAATTAAAGTATATCTTCAATACCGCGTATCCTTATCATTATAAAATTAACTAACAACCCTTATCCAAATTACTAAATAGATTCGAATGCATGGTAATCTAGTTGACGAATCATGCCTTAAGATATGAAAAAGGAAAGAGGGAACGACCATACTTGCTGAAAAGGCATAGATTTCATTAATTCAACTTGGTTTTGATCTTTTGAAATTTTAAGAATACTTATTTCAAGAAACAATTATCAAGTTCTTGAATATCTATGATGATTGTTTGTTTATACAAATATCTCAATATTAACACACTATATCTTATAAGGTGTGTGACATCAACTATTGACAACAATAATCTTTTACAGCTTCCAAAAGTGTAAAGTATTCTTATTCTTTAGTGTATAATGCAACTATGCTCTCAGTTGAGCATAACTAGTCCACATGGTCATCATCAAAAATGAAACATACCATACAAGTATAAGAGTGTCCATCTCAATTTGATTTAGCATCCGTGTACACAAACAACCCCATGCTTTAAAATCCGTAAACAATGAATATTCTCTTAATAATGTTTGGCACCTCATGAACTCCAAGTTCATTGGTTTATTCTAATTGCACAATAAATTGTTGCAATATATATCCTTAGATTTTCATTACTATGGACAAATCCATAATCTAAGAAGATTTCCAAATCCAAACATATTCTATTAAAATATTCAATTCAATGATTATCTAATAAACTTTTCGATTAAATACCAATGTTGTCAAATCATCTTGCATTCATGCATGATACAACTATTCCTCTACACAATATAATATACATAATGAATCCTTTAGTCTAACTTAAGATTTCATTCATGTTCTATCTTATCAAAAGACGCCGATCCACTTAGACTTTCTAAATGGTATGTCGAATTGTGTTAGATTTATATACCGCATATGTTCATAGCAATAAACATATATTTCAAGGTTGTATGTTTTATTTCCTAAATCTTTCAGGTGAAAGAAACCTGAACATAATACTCCCACTAGCTTTTAGAAATACTCAGGAGTTATCTTTATTTAACAATAAACATAAGATTATTCTCCTAATGCATGCAATAGAATCATACTTGGATACTTGCCGTTTGTACACATATAAAGTAAATATTAATTCATAAACTCCTTGATACTAGCCCGTCCTCACAAAGCAAACATTCACGGAAGGAGTTTAAATATCCATTGTCATAATCATCATATAACACTATATGAAAACAACATCTTTATATAATTAATGCGCATAGAAAGAATATTTAATCACAATCAATTGCTTGAGTATGATTAAAAATCTATCATAATGCATGCATTAAATATGTGTACAACATTGTCCTTATGAGTTTAAAACAAAGAAACAAAACCACTTGAGTTTTTTCTTTTCTTTTGAAGAAACTCATATTAACTTCACAGTCTAACCGTTAAGTTAAAGATCAATCAAGTTCAAAATTGATTATCTTTATGGACAACATCTTAACATTCATAGTTTGAGTCATTTACTGAATTCAAAATTCAACAATGCATCTTTATGGTTAATAGGTTCACCATGATCCTGTGACTCATATTCCTCAATATTGATATAACATTTATCAATTAAATATTTAAAGGTATCCTTGCGGATCTATGAACAAGTATTATATCATTATGAGGTTTAACATTTACATATACAATCTTAGTATGATATTCACTATTGTGTTAAGAAGGTTTATGTATATTGTATTTTTATCTTCTACCAAGACTAAAAAACGCTCCACTTGCTTTATAATTTTAGACTCTTCTATAATTACTTAGCATGTAGAGGGACATTACAAGATACATTGATAGTTTTCTGAGTTTAATGTTAATGCATTGTTCGGAATTTCCACTTTACGGATGACATATGCCCCCACAGAATTACCATTGTTTACCATATCACCACACACATGGACTAGTATAGTCAACATAGGATTCTTATGTAATGTGTGGTGGTATAAATACCCCTATTGTGTCTTACCAAAGAGGGGTTGATCTTTTGGTATCTTCCTACATTTTTATCAAGTTTACTTTTCTCACTACTATTCTCACTAAATGGCTATCATGTTGTTTAGACTCACCAAGACTACCGGATCATAGTTTTCGTGTTTCTTTCAATTGGTATCAAGAGCCATGGCTACACACTCTTAGGTCGGGTTTATCATGTGTCCGGTTGGTCTTGTTTTTGTTATCTCAAATCTGTCTCGGTTTCAAATCTGTCACCTTTTATCAACGTTTGTCACAAGTTCTCATTTTTAAATGGGTATGTTATCTGGTCTCAAATCTGTTTCAACTGTCCTACGTTCCAACACCATAAGCCATATATTCAAAAGTCTCATTCCTCTAGATCTGTTTCCACCATTACAGGCCAAAAGCGTACTACTTTTTAGTATTTTTGGACTCGCAACATAGTAAATATGTCATTTAAGTCACCAACAGATATTTGTTTTTGAATAACAATAGTTATGGGCTTATTTTTTAAGCAATTTTCTGGGCTAATTCGTCTCAAAACTGCTTATTATTAAGCTTATTTTCTGGTTTTAAAACAAGACTTTGGTGAAGATGGAAAAAGGACAACAAAAGCAAGGAATATGGTACAACCCGAATTCGCAGAACCGAATTGGCAACTTCTTCAATAACCGAATTCGCAGATGCGAATTGGCAACTTCTTCAGTAACTAAATTCGCAGATCCGAATTGGCAACTTTTTCAGTACATGAATTCGCAGTGTCATAGTATTGTCTGAATTTGCAGTTACTTGTGTCAACCGAATTCGCAGGTCCGAATTTGCAACCTACCAGACCCAACCGAGTCAACTCGGTATTTACCGAGTTGACCCGGTCAACTCAGTGAGTCAAAGAAAAAGAAAAGAAAGACAAGACGAGAAGAAGAACAGACTCAACCATAACCATAACAAATCAACATCACAGCCTCAATCAAACAACAAATCCAGATCTAAAACTACAACCCATCGTCACAATCACAGCTACATTAAATCCAACAACATCCAAGACTATCCTATATTCCCTTCGTCACAACAAACATCAACCAGTCCAACATCACTAATACAATCCCATCGTCCACAACTCATCTCCAAACAACAATACTCGAAGCAATTTTAATCTTAGAATCATGTTCCGTTGTTTCATAACCAAAATCTTTTCAAAGATTTATCATGAGTTCATCATTGATCATTGTAAAGGTTAAACCTTTTTCTTTTAATATTCGAACATAAGAAATATTTATAACACTTGGGTTATAATATTTTCTTTGATTCGTTTCAAGACTCAAAACAAAAACAACAATCAATAAACCTACCCGAGACCCTTAATGGGATCTTGAAGCCTTCGTTTCTTGCGTTCTTCCTGGATATATGTTATAAGGGGTTGTTGCTTGTGCTTGGCTCAATGAAAATAGAACAACAAAAGGATGAAAAGGAAGGTAGATATGTTTGTTTTGAAGCTTCGATTGTCATAAGAAGAAACGGGTGAGATGTTTTGGTGAGTGGAAAAAAATTGGGAGAAAAAGATGGTATGTGGGCTGGTGAATTTTGATAAGTGTGTGTGTTAGCGGTTACATAAAATCAGGATACAGAAATAAATAAACCCAAACTCCACGTAATGGATAAGGCAGAGATTTTTCATATGAGCCGAATATTTAAATTCATGGCTGACATATCAATATCTGAATTATTCTTATGCAATGGGCTCTATTCATAAAAATGGTTAATGGGCTGAGATGTTAACTGGGCACAAGGTTACGTAAATATCTTATACACTTATCATTGAATGATAATTTTTTGAATGTTTATTTCTCAGCTAAAGTGGCTGAGTATTGTGATGGTCTATGTATAAAAATTTGGTGTTGATTTCTTTTAGTACAAGTTTTATGAACCTGTATTAAAGGTTTAAATAGGGGGAAGAAGTTTGATAATAGGAAGTCACAAATGTTATAATTGACTCTGTAATGACAAAGTGGACAATTTTTTTTGTGACGTGACCGAGAATCAATTGGATAAAGAACCAGAACATTAAAGGCTATCTTTAGAATTAAATTTTAATAAGTGACTACGGAGTCGATCGGGGTATCACTTATTTTGAGAATTGAAGTGGCATTTTACGAAGGCGTGTTCTTATTTTATCTTGAAGTCGGGGTTGGCTGGATGCATGACTTTCAATGATAACTTGCTCGGGCTTAAGAATTTGGATGAAATCTTGGATTATCTAGTTTCCAGCAGTTGGGGTGGATGGTTGAAGACCTGGATTACATTGTAGTTCTCAGTGTCACACGCAGAAGATGTTGTGGATAATCGTAAAAGGGTGATGAATGTCTCATACTTTGCTTGGTAAGTATTGAGTTTCTCTACACTATTCTTCCAACATTAGTGCAAGCTTAAGTCACCAAGAACAGGAATTACTACATTAGTTTCAAGTTTAGGTATATCGGGTAACTTATCACAAGTATACATCAAAAGCATACAAAACGGTTTTGGTAAAAATGATAAGCCAGAGAAGGTTATGAGTAAGATTTGATCACAATTAATTCTCACGATTAGATCTGTAGCTAATTTATTCTTCACAACAAGTACTCAAGTAAATGTGCGTCAATTGTTTTGCTGATTCTGCCGTGTCGAAACCAACAAGGGGGAAGGAGTAATTCACCCTTGGCGTATTTTTGCCTTTATTTATTCCTTGAAAGCTTGACTAGGTCATCTTTCTTAATTTTTTAATTTAGGCCATTGCCGGAAAGATAAATGTCATAACACAGAGAATATCCAGCGCTTTAACTTGTGGCTTGAAGTGCATTCTTTAGATACAAGGGGAAGTTGATATCTTAAGAACTTTAGTATGCGTTATTTTGAAATTTCCAGGGGAAGTGTGTGAAAGAATTATTCAAGCTGAGAAGATACTTGCAGATCCAAGATAAGTGGCTACCCCAAATGAATCAATCACAAACTTATTCTTAAAGGATCAGTATATTTGATGTGGTATTCTGTGTGCCCTTAATTATTCTAACTCGAAGAAAGCATTGCACTGCTCAAGAAGAGGATTGCGAGTTTGGGGGGAAGCTTTGAAAGCTCTACTTAAAGAATTCGGCATAATTAGGGAAGCTGTTCATTGCTAGATTTAGGGGGAATTATTGAAAGCATCTAAATGGAGATTATGTGCCATGAATTAGGGGAAGCTAAATCAGAAAGCATCTCCTTAACTAAAGTGTATGGGTTACTTAGTCAGTGCTATTACAATATTCTCCTACAAAGTACTACAAAGATGCTTCTATGTTGGAGTGCAGACTGAAAGTCTAACACCACAGAAGACGTCATCAACATGGAACTTCATGGAAGTTCTTGTTCTTAATCATATATTACTTGTTAGAAAAATATTTTAAGTTAAATTCCGATATCGTCCCGGGGGGGGGGGGGGAAGATTTTTAGGAATTCACTTTATGAGACGACCTTTCCGGAATTACCATTGTTTTACAGATCACCACACACAGGGACTGTATAGTCCACATAGGATTCTAATTGTAATGTTGGTGGGATAATAAATACCCCTCTATGGCTTCCATAGAGGGGTTGAGTCTTTTGTATCTTCCACATTTTATTAAGTTTACTTTCTCTCTCTACTCTCTCACTAAAATGGCTATCATGTGGTTTGACTCACCAAGACCACCGGATCATAGTTTACATGTTTCTTTTCATCATTCCTTCATAGAACTTTTAACTTCTAGGTTGGAGTTTATACGCAGTATATACAAACATACTCAATATCAAACCTAGACAGATTTTGAGGTAAAATATTTAAGTTATTAAATCAAATCAATCAAAAATTTGATTCAACACTCTAAACATACCATAATATGTGGTATTTTATGAGTAGTTTCATTGTGAGACTTTATCACAATCCTAATAACTTAATACTCTTTAGGTTACATACTAATCAATTGTATCAAACCAAATTAAATATATAGTATTTAAAACCTATTTACATGCAATAATGTATATGATTTTAACTAGTTCAAGAACTCTATGTACATATCTTTTCAAGAGATATAACATGTTAACTATACATCATTTTGCCTTTGAACATTTCAAGGACTTTATGTACATATCTTTTCAAGAGATATAACATGCTAACTATACATCATTTTGCCTTTGAACAATTCAAGGACTTTTTGTTTATGTCATCACTAGAAGACATAACTTACTTTATGTTATAAGTCTTTCAACAATTATAGGACTTCATGTTTATTAATTTACAACAAACATAAACATTTTTAACTAAAGTAATTCTGAACGCCAACTCTTAGCTTCAATAGTAAATTTCAAGTTAAACAAGATTACTTCACTATTTGGGACATTCCAAGAACACATAAACATTTTACTTGAAGTAGTCTTTAAATCAAGATTACTTCATTATTTTGGACATCCCTAAAAACGTCATAACATTAACATGAAGGTATGTCTTTATTTCATATCTTGACATATGTTCTAAATAGGGCAATAAGTCCTAGTAGAATATAAGTTTCTTACCTTACGGTTAAGAGAAACATCTAATCATATTGTTATTGTCATGTGTTGTACCTTGCACATAATAAAGATTTCTCCCACTTATGCATGGCACAACATCATACATGTAGTCAAACAACACGACGTTCGTTTGTTTATGTGGACAATATGATAGGGTTAGATATTAGCGTTACAAGTAGATATAAAAACACTTGGTTTAATAAGAAATAGTGCACGACTATCCTTAAACCCATGAAGGTCTATAGTTGGAAAATGATACATTATCTCAAGCTAAGCAAGAAATAATAAGGGTTACTACCAAGATAATAAACCTTGTAGCTCCTACTGAACTAGACAACATTACACGAATGTCTTGTTCAAAAATAAATCACGATGCTCCCACTGGATTTGACAACATTGTAAGTGTTACATAACCAGTAAAAACAAACAGTGATATGTTTATTTTCCTACTACTTTTGAAATCCTAATTTGTAACAACGTACTTAGATTTCAAAATTTCTACTATGTATTTATTAACTTGAAAATATGGGCATGCAATTTTCCCCTTAATTTATTAAAGCAAATAACTAAAATAAAATATGCTATTTGCCTTTACCAAGTTTGCAAGTAGTATAGGTATTTTTCAAATCAAAAAACTCATAAAGCATCTTACATTAAGATGTTATCATTTGATCACTTTAAGAACATGTTCTCTAGTTATCCAAATGTTCTAATGACATATGTGCCAACTGGTTTTCCCTCTTCCTGTTTGCAAGCATGGAAAGTTTGGATCAGGTCAAACCGCTCCACTCCAGCTTGTTTCTCAAACATGGATGTAAGCTCCTGAAGCATTTCATAAGGTGAGGAATTTTCAAGCTGTCCATGTAGTTCGGGAGTCATACTTTCGAGCATAAGATAAGCAACCTCATTATGAGTATCATCAACCGCATTCCACTGCGCAAGTACTTGGAATCGGCAGGTGGAGCAGAGGAAATAGGTTGTTCAATGACAAACAGTTTCTTTTCAACTCTCAAGACCATCTTAGGTGAATGAAACCAATCATTGAAATTTGAACCAGAAAGATTTTTCTTTCAAACATCGACCTAAAAGCCGAATGGTTTATGTTTTAGACAGATAGTGCCATTTACAAAACATAGTGAAGTTCAAGAATTAGTATTTTCGATAATACCCCTTGAAGAAAATTAACTACCCATGTTTAATCAAATAAACAATTAATTTTCTAAAGGCTAGGATCCTACTTGACATACCACCATAACATCAGTTGATCTGCTAGTGATGGTGTATTCAAAAGGCAATTGACAATCAATAATTGCCACCGGTGCAATTCCTAGAACCTTATGAGACTTATTTTATTACAATAATATACTAGTAAGCATGTTTCATCCCATCTATGCCTTGAGTTTAAGGTCTCACCACTAAACCGATTAAGTCGTCCAATCAAGAACTGTGATTATGTAACACTAACGTCTCACGAAAAAGTGTATAATCACCTTGGGATTACAATCTACATACGTCTCACGCATAGTAAAAAGCATCTGCAAGTGTTCTTACAAATTGGATGGCAACAACTTATTTAAAAAAAGGGAATTTACATTTGACGTGTCAAATATGTACAAAGAAACATGCATACATCTTCGTATCACAAATTTTAATAAAAACTTTACTCAATTAAGTTATTTATTACGGCATCACTAATTTTCTATACATCTCATGTATAAATAGTGTTACCTTTAAAAATTGACGATTCAACATGTTTTCAAATCTTAAAGATTTATGTTTTATCACGGGAAAAGATTAGAGAATGATTAAAAACCATTCAAACCCTAGACCATTCACGGCTTCCTAAGTAGTATGCAAGGTAAGGAAACTACCACGTAGTCAGGTATTATAGGGTAATGGTATCTACAAAGACCAAAGTCTTGATGAGTCTCCCCGAACCTTATCCTTGCAACTAAATAGTACTTATGCAAAATACGTCATTGATAAAATTCAATCTTTAGTTTGAAACACATTATAAACATATTAAATTGCAAGTCTCATGGTGGGAAGTTAAGGTATGAGCCCTAACATTATAGATAACCACACCCGATTGACACATAAGACTTCGCAATTAATAGTCTATAATAAATCTTATTTCATAATTATTAGTCATATTTATATTTTATTTTTCGAAAAACCATTTTGTTTTCGCACAAGTCAATACTTAAAACAAAACTATATAAACATATAACTAATACACATAACATTTATTTAATCACTTAACAATTAAGACATGCAAACATTAATGATGATTCTAATTATCGAATAATTAACTTATGTGCATATTCACATAAGGCTCCCTTTTTCCAATGAATCGGGCCACATCCATCGATATAATCAATTGCGTAAGCCTTATATAAATAGTACCACATAGCATATAAAAGTTGATTGAATATTTCAGTCGACTTCAAGCCCCATCAGGACATAGCTAGGGTCTTCCCCAGCTTTTACAGTAAACTACAAAGTTGTAGTTTACTGAGTCGTGGATCTACCATATAAATTTCAAAAAATTTCGACATTCGACGAATATTTTATGAATATTTTCGTAACAGTGTGTCTAACAATCCGAAAAACAAAAATATTCTAACTTTTATGTCTATTAATCATCAATTTTTCATGAACTTCAATTAACAATTAACAAAGAATGCATATCATATATCAATCCAAGATAAACTTGCATGTGTTCATCATGGATACAAATTAACAATTAATCTACAAGCACGAACGGACCAATTAACAATTAAAAGTCGAATTTTAACACTTTAAAATTTCATGCAACCTAGGGTTTCATCTAATTAATTTTATTATTAATCAAGATCCAATCTTTATAACTAAAACTAAAAGGGTTTAAAATTAATCAAGAACCCTAATGTTCAATTTTACTATTTGTAATTAGAATTCTAATTAGAATTCTATATGATGGCTCGTGATGCCACTGTTGGGATTTTACATCTATTAACCATTTAATATCACGAGTACGCGCAGAAAGATCAAACACGTATAGAACTTATAGTTAACAATGGTTCAAGAACTTGCATACTTTTTAGCAATTAACAAACGCCGCCTTGAATACACGCGTGTGTATAAAGCTAATACCACGCTAACCACTAAGATCAAAGTATAATTCCTCTACTTTGACACACACTACACGTCACCAGATACGCTAGGATGTTAGTCCTTCCTTCAGGAATAAAACAGCCCAACACTATGTTCTTATTTTAATTCTTGTCGTCACATGATTGGATCCCGCAAAGGAATATACAACCGATCGTCTAATCAAGTGGTAACCCTTTATCATGCAAATATATATAACATGCAACACGTATGCAACTTTTGCAAGAGTAATACATGTGGATGATAATCTACCATGCATGTATTATTATATATTTGAATGTTAAAGTAGTGCATGAAGATTCATGCGTAGGGCTTTTTTAGGGATGCATAGTCGATTGACTTCTTGGATTAGTATATCACTATGTCACACCGAATGAATGAGTTGAGGGATATATATATATATCCTAAGACTCATTCTTATACTCAAACATCTCCTCTTATTTTCTAGAAATGACACTCCGGCCTCTCCTTCTTTTCTTGTTCGACCGGTCACAACCAACACCTCACGGGTTTGGTTTTTGTACTAACAAGTCCTTCACTTGTTGATATATTTTAATTAGTTCTAACGTCTAATATTGTACTTAAAGACCGTTTAATATTTCGTGAAGTATATTAATATAATTAATATTCAATATATTAATTACATTAATAAACGTATTCTCTGTGTAAATGCGTGCGTCCTCATAGGCTTACGTAATTTCCCGGACATATACTATTTGATATATGTACATATCCCAACACTTGACAACGGTGGTGTTGTCCGTGGGTTAGATTACCTTCATTATTATTACACAAGTTTAAATACTCATTTTGTTTGTGAATATTGTTTATTTCATGCTTATATAGATACAAATCTATGAATACGATGATGTTTATTGTGTTAAATGATAAACGTTAATTGCTCATGATCTAATAAAACTTTCTACACACATAATACTTTGAGCCACAAAAAAAATATGTATTAACTTAATACCAAACCGAAGTTTACTCTATACAAGCTAAAAGTACAAGTGTATAAGGAAAAAGTACAATGTGTCAAACATGTGTAATGTACTATTTTTATGCGACTTGTAGTTTAATATTTTTTTAATAAAAACTTTTATAAAAAATAAATACTTTTATTTAAAAAGCCTTATGCAACTTATACTTATTTTATGCGACTTAGTAGGTGGAATAGTATTATCAATTTTAACTTTTTAAATTTAAAAAAAAAAATTACCTTTTAACTTTTTTGTTATAAGTTTTAAGATTTACTTTACGGAAAAAAATGACCTTTTAACTTTTTTGTTATAAGTTTTAAGATTTATTTTAAGGAAAAAAAATAATTTACACTGCTGTTTAAAAAACACACACTAATTCACACTCACAGACTCTACCCCCTCACCAAAACCCCCAAATGAACTAAAACCCTAACCCCCAATTCTAATGTAACCTTAAATCGGTATGGAAGCTATGGAAAATTCAGGCGAGATTTTCGAAGCGAAGATTACTATTAGGTCAAAGATGCATTACCTTCCAAAAATTACAAGTAAGTTGCAACCTTTTCAAAATCGTGATATGATGTTTAGGAATAGTGTTTTTGGCCCATGGTTAGATCTTCCTCAGCTTTCAAATGACAATTATATGTTAAATTATGTTCTTCAACATCAAGTTCATGTTAAAGAGTTTAGTGCAGATAGCCCACCCATTCTTATTAAAATTGCTAAATCGATTTGTAATGAATAGTCTGTTTAGGAAATAAGCTTGGCTGATGCTTGTAAAGGGTGCTTGGATTAGCTTATTTTGCTTGCTTATGAGCTTAATTGAATTTGAAAAAACTCATAAGCTCAATTTTTTTTTTTTTTTTTGCTTATTAGGTTGTTAAGATTAGCTTATGGCTTACGCCATATGCTACAGTTTATAGGCTGATAAGCCGAAAAAAGTGAGCTTGTGAGATTTTCCAAATTCAAATAAACCCCATAAGCTAACAAAATAAGCTAATCCAAACACCCTTTACAAGCATCAGCCAAGCCTATTTTCTAAACAGACTATTTGTAATTGGTAAACTAAGGTGTATAGTTATATTGTACTGTAGTACTTTATTGGTAATAGTTTATGTAGGTGATTTAGAGAGCGTTAGAATGTGCGATAGAGAAGTGATTAAGTTGATATTCGCTAATCAGAATGTCTAGATTTGCTTTTGTAATTTGAACCTTTGAGGTTGGAATGATTGGACCTTTGAGCGGTTGTGAAGCGTAGGTGCGTAAGGAATTTATACGTAAATTGAATCAATGAATGACTTATAGTGAAAAGACATTGTGATATTTAGGAAAGGTGAAGATCCTCCAGGGTGTAGATTAGGAAAAAGGGTGTTTGGATTAGCTTATTTTGCCCGCTTATGAACCTATTTGAATATGGAAGTAACTCATAAGCTCACTTTTTTTAGGTTATTAGGTTGTTAAGATTAGCTTATGGCATAAGCAATAAGTTCAAGGTTTACGCTGACAAGCCGAAAAGGGTAAGCTTATGGGTTTTCCAAATTCAAATAAGTCCATTAGCTTATAATAAGTTTATAATTGGTTGTTTAGTGAAGAATTTGATGTTGTTAATGAGAATGCCATTTGTTATGAATTTTGTTTTTAGGAAATTGTGTTTGATTTTGTTGGTGATTGTCGTCGTGTTGGTATTGAATTAGGTAACTGATGTAGCTAGGTGGTTATAGTGATGAGAGTATCGAGTCAGTTGCTAAATGGCATTCATTAAAAAGTGATTATCAACCATAATAGAAGATTAGAAGGTGGTAGAAGACAATGTTTGGCTGTGCTTTGTTGTTTGATGCTGTAATAACCAGATTATTTGTGTTTTATTGTTTGGCTAATCTAGTTATTTAGGGTATCACTAGAACAATGTATTTTTAGTGTAAAAAGGAATACATTTTGTTAAATGGGAGTAGAAGTCTCATGCGTTAGGATTAGTAACGGTATATGTAGCAACAGGAGGCAAAACAAAAAATCATTCATCAAGCAAAGACCCGCTCTGGTTGTGGAGAGTTAGAGGCGAACAACGCGGGTTATGGACAGTTAGAGCCCTCTTTTTCCTAGATATTGTTATATATAACCTACTCGTTAATGATTTTGGGTATCCAGAGACACTTGGCTGACTATTAACTTAATCGCTGTTATATGGTTTGTAATCATAACCTAAATTAAACCTTTTGGCAGCTATTTGGTATGTGTTTGGGGCCACATTCAGGGAGTAGAAATAAACTCTTTTTTTATGTCAGTTGAATTTGTTTGAGGGAAATATGGAACTGTATCCAAGCATGGTTAGTGAGCGACTCGTAATCTGATCTCTAGATGACGCTTGACAGTATGAGGTAGATTTGTGTTGCATGTATGCATCTTAGCACAGTTTATTGTTTAAGGGGCTGTTTATCTTCTGTTTGGTGCTAGCTCAACGCATCAAAATTAGCTTTATTCGTACATATGCCGATTATCTTACGATTATTATGTCTCAGGTATCTGGGCAAATCGCAAAAGGAAATCACAAAGTAAAGCTATACTTTCAGAAGTTCAGAGTAGAACTATGGAGTTTTTGAAGTGTAGTGAAACACTTACAGAGCAACTGGTAATCTTTAATTTCTATTATTCATTTTCTTCCATTGCAAACCATCGTTTTAACTGTACTACATGATAGTTTAGGGTTAGGGCCTATGGTATCTGCATCTACATAAGTGGTAAGTGCCCCATAAGATCAAAAATAACAACTAGAAAATAAACTTATCCTAATTTAAAGCTTTTGTGATTATTAACATAACAAAGTTATGCTAAAAATTAAGATGGACATAACTCTCTATATAATTAAGAAATAATCAACAACATTGCCTTAAGAATGTTCCAGTTCAACCGAGAGCATGAATTTATATATTAAGTCAACTTCTTAGAATCAATGACAATTTAAGTAATAATAATACACTTATTCTTTTCTGCTGCCTTTTATCTTGCCACTACAATCGAAATTGATTGCCCATTCACGGACACCTTTTCTAAATTATCTTGTCTTGCTGCCTCAGCGTCACACCTCTCAATGAAAAATGCTGGTTGTTTTGGCTCAGGTAGATGCATATTTTCATTAGTAAGCATAGAAATGACTTCTGACATGGTAGGTCTGTCAATGGCATGATCTTGAACACATAAGAGACCCACATGAATGCTTGTCATTACTTCTTTAGGAGTGCATGAATCTTCCAGTACTTGATCCATTAGTTCCAAACCTCTGCCTTCGTTCCACAATTCCCATGCCTATATATAATTGAAACATTTATAATTATATCTTCAATATGTCTCATGTGATGAAAACAAATTTTAGTTAGGTTTAACTTACGAGTCCTAGAAGGTTGAGTGGGTGTTCCGTATCATAGCTCCTATGATTCATCTTACCGCATATAGTCTCAAGCAACAAAACACCAAAGCCAAAGACGTCTATCTTGGTTGAAACAGTGCCTTCCATTAAATACTCTGGTGACATGTAACCACTAGATATCACATTGAAAATTAGTGTTTGGGAGTTTATATTTCTGGAGGTTTTATTTAGCCAAGACAAGTTAAGGACTCACCGCGTTCCAACAACTCTACTTGGCTAAGCCAAAATCTGATATTTTTGGCTTCAGGTAGTCATCTAGCAAAATGTTACTGGCTTTCAGATCTCTATGGATTATTCCCAGCCTCGAAAATCGATGAAGATATAGAAGTCCCTGAGCTATGCCGTCAATAATTACAAAGCGACTATTCCAATCCAGTAATCCTTTCTTCCTTGGATCTATAATAAATGATTAACAACAAATTAGGAAGAAATCAAATTAATGTAAAGAATGTAGAAAGTGACAGATCTTACCAAATAGAAAGAAATCCAAGCTGTTATACAAGGATTTTTTCTTTCTTTACAACACAACGACCTACAAGCTTGACAAGATTTAGTGTGTTGAAGTTTAGCAATGAATTCAATTTCAGTCTTAAATTCTGTAACTCCTTGTCCAGAACTTCTAGAAAGTCGTTTCACAGCTACCTCTTGCCCATCAGCTAATTTTCCCTGTGAATTCATGACAAGAGATTTTAATCAATATTTTAAAAAAAATAAATTAAATAGAGTGTCAACTGCAACCATATGAACATAGTGTTGTCCTATTTTTTTTTATCAACTTATAGATCTGTAGAATCAGTATATATCAAGCTTGGTACATAGCATATAGCATGATAGGAGATTAGGAGTATAGGAGGGTAAGGGACTACAGTATTTTATATGAATGGTATAAAAAAGGCAAGGTTGATGCCTCTAATATCTAGCTTCTTGTATATCAAATAGCATGATAGAAGTACAACTAAAGCTATAAGGATAATGATTAACCCAAACCACAAATTTTTTTTCTTTTTCTTCATCTTCTTTTTCTCCTCCGTCTTGATCTCTGCATATGAAGAAAATAACTAATTATTATCTATGCACTCATGTGTGTTATTAAGTTGTATCCCTTGCAGAAAATGTAAGCATACAACTTTTTTCTTACTAAGACTTAGGAGTGACCGACCACACAGATACATGATATAGGACTGTCCGAAATTCTCATGTTTTGTAGTGACAGATAAATGGCACTGACTGTTTATTGGCTACGTATACAGCGAGTGAGAACAAGTCTGACATTGTATTGTTAAACACAGAAACTCTCAGTTAATTAAACTAAATTTTTTATAACAGCTATAGAAATAGGCACTGCTATCATGATAATGTCATAAAAGACTTGTTTTTCCTTTTTGTGTTACCATAGCCTGTTACCTTGTTTCTCATTGTGTTTATTAGGAGCCCCCATTATGGACCAGGAGTTAGATACTATTACATACGCTACACAAGCATCATACATGAAGCATGATGGTTAAATCGATAAACTTAGTGTTGGTAATTTGGCATGGTTAAATGTTTGGTACCAACAGAATGTTCTAATGTATGTGAAAATTGACTGGGAGGTATTTCTTTAGGTATTTCTTTAGGTATTTCTTATGTTCTGTTTATATTCTTTTGGGAGGTCAGCCGAAGACTACCCATGAATGATTATCCTAATGAAGAGGAAGAGGAAGAGGATGAGGAAGAAGCAAAAGGGTGGTGAAAGCGCTGATGAGGATTCAGAGGAAGAGAAGAGTGATACTTCAGGATCAGAAACTATGCGATACCAGGATCTGTCAGAAGATGACATGCTGAATAATCATGATGAAGATGATGAATGAGACTTATTGGTAATGGGTGTAGGGTTCCTTATGATTGTATATGGAACACAATCTTAATCATGCATAGTTCGAATTGACGGTAGGTAGTTGGACATTTTGTACTTTGATTATATGATGTTTCTTGTAACTCTTTTCGGCATGAAACCTAAATTGGGATGTTTGGGAGATTTAGAACGCCGTCAACTAATTTAGCTACTCTGTCAATAAACAGAGGTGCAAATGTTTGACCCATTTACCTATTAAAACCAGCGTACCAGTTTTTGTCCGGTTTTGAGACGGTTGCGCTTTGTTTTCCGTTCGTCTCCATGTTTCTTTTTTTTGGGTGCTTATTATATCTTGTATTTGAATTTTAATCGCAACGCATCAAGCAGTAGTTCATTGCCAAAGGACATATCCCACATCAAAATGATTGACCCCTTAGAGCATTGCATGTTAAACCGACCCCAATCACGCATTGCATGTTAGACCGACCCCAATCACGTTTAGATAACTTCATGTATAAACGAATACAGTATGGATGAAAATCCAACCCATTTGACCATTTTCCTTACAAGATTGGTCACTTAGTTGACAGTCGTATAGTTAAATACTAATATGGGTCAAAATTTGCCACTTATAGACCCACATCTTAACATGGACAACGCATCTGATGTTTTGTAAATAAGGACTTAAATACAAATCCCTAGACCTGATGTTTTGTGAAAATTTGTATCAATATTAATCCCAGATCTTCAAAGTTTGATAAATCTGAATCCCATATTCCTTGATAAATCTGCAATCGAATTTGTTTAATTTAGGGAGAATCTGTGTGTATTAGAATGCAGTGGGATTATATTCAATTGTGGTTGTACTGATTTAGGGTTACATTAGAATTAGGGGTTAGGGTTTTAGTTGATTTGGGGGTTTTGGTTTTAGTGAAAGAGAGCGGGGTAGAGCGTGTGTATTAGTGTGTGTGTGTGTTTTTTTAACCACAATACATTTTTTCCTCAAAGTAAATCTTTAAGCTTAGAACAAAAAGTTTTTTTTTTTTTTTTGTAAGTCAATCTTTAAAAATGTTAAAACTGAAAATATATTTCACTCACTAAGTCGCATAAAATGAGTACAAGTTGCATAAGTTTTTCTGGATAAAAGATTCATTTTTTGAGACAAATTGGTAAACCATTTGCAATTAGGGCAATCTTTGAATCACCTTAAGAAAATTGGGGCAATGGAATTAGCCATTCAAAAGTAACTTTGACCAAGCATCCATATACAATACTTATCTTCTTCACTAGTTTTAGTTTTGCAGCAATACATCTCTTATGTCACACCCTGCTGAGAGCAGAAACACGGGGTGCAACGTTTTGATTACTGATAACATCAAATATTTGATATTTTTTAGTGTCTATTTCCCCACGAAAATACTTGCAATTATCTTATAAATACTTGAATTCGATACTTTTACGGTTATTTCGTTGTTTTCAGGTAAAATGCAAGTATATGACAAGAAACACGAGAAATGGACGAAAAAATGAAGATAATACGGATTCTTATGAGACGTGACGGCATAACCCCTACGATAGTGTTACGTCGTAACCTATTCAATGCAAGACACGTCATTTAGCGACATTACGGCATAACCACACACAAGGTTTATGCCGTAACATTATTATTATGGAAGCATGACTCATCCGAGTCAGCATTACGGCGTAACATGGACACTTGATTATGCCCTAACATCTTTTAAGCCTGCAATAAGGAAAGTACGCGTCCGCAGTTTACGGCGTAACACCTCATATGGTTAAGCCGTAAAGTATTCGAAACCTATAAATAGAGGCCTCATTCAGACACTTTGACATCAACCATCCTAAAACAGTTCCAAGGGGCGATCAATGCCTCCATACCTCGAAGAATTCCATCAGAAGTCCAAGGGAGATTACACTTATCTTACTTTTGTATTTAATCGTTCATAAACCACGTCTGTAAGGATTACGAGTTTCCAATCTATGATTATCTTTATTAATTCTTGTTGTGTTGTTGCTATGAGCGGCTAAGCACTTCAAGTGCTGGCATAGACATGAGTTTACTATCGTTATAATGCTTGTTTCCTGTTAGATTATGGTTTTATTAGATACCGTTTGACTGTTGTGTACCCCTGGGTTTTGGTAGTATTGCGGTGGCTTGGATAAAGTTAGTCCTGTTATTAGATTACCAATTGAACATGGGATTAGCAGGGTACTATGGTAGGATTTATAACTATCCCTAGTGTAGGAACTAACCAGGTTAAGTTGATCCCAAACCTAGATTGATTCCTTAGGTTGTCTAAGGTTAAATTACCTTGGATAAATCCAAAATAACTTGTTGTAGAAACTTTGTATGTATATTAAAGTGTATGTGGAATCTACACCTTAACACCTAGAAGTATATTAAAGTGTATGTATATTAAAATCTCTTCAATTAGCATTAACTTCAGTTGAAATCTTCTAATCAACATGTAATCTCTTCAATCAGCATTAACTTCAGTTGAAATCTTCTAATCAGCATATAATCTCTAACAGTAGTAACTAACACTAGCAGTAGTAACTTTTGTGCTAGCAGTACTAACTACTTGGAATATTTTCTTCAGTCTTCACCAGCAGTCTTAAGTCCTTCAGCAGTATTAAGTTAGTACTGGCAGTACTAACTTTACTCTAGCAGTACTAAGTTTACTCTAGCAGTACTAAGTGATTAGTACAGGCAGTTTCCAACACTTAACATATTTCTATGTATCTTGAGCAGTACTAAATTATGCTTGGCAGTACAAAGTATGAAGACTTTAATTCCCAACAATCATCCCCTAAACTTGATATTCATCTTGTTAATCATCAAGTTTCTTCATTAAAGGCTTCTTGATCCCAACAATCCTCCCCTAAACTTGATGTTCATCTTCTGAATCTTTAAGTTTCTTGATAAGAAGCTTTATCTTCACTAGGAGGATGTATCTAAACACTTGTTGTATTGTGACTTGTCATTTTCTTGTATCAACTCTGCTCCTGCTCTCTTTTCATCATCAAATTGATCTTGCAATTTCATAGCTGCTTTATAACCAAGTCTTTCTTGCTCTTGTTACCTTTTTGTCTTTAGGGCTATTTAACCTCAGTGAATCTTCCAATTCTGTTTCTGGGTTGCCCTGCAAATAAGAAAATCTGACCTTCTTAGGAAACCAAGCCATTACAGACCCGGATCTGCCTCTTACATCAACATAGTCATATATCTTCAAAGTGATTGATGCACTATTAGGTTTGATAGGTCTCCAAACCCAACATGCTGAGGCCTTTACTTCATTAACCCGGTTCGTCCTAACAACATTAAAATGACTTTGTCTGGCAGTATTAAGTGAAATTGTGCCAGACCTAGTTAAGATTTTTCTTGGAACCATGTGTCTTTTTGGATTGGGGTGAGTAATTCTTAGAGAATTTTGATGGTTCACCCTTCGTGCATTATTCCACGCTGGTTTTTCCTCCCTTTGACCATTTAGCTGTCTTTTTTGTTTACATGTATACTGGAGGTGATCAAAACTTCCACAAACATAGCAGGCTTTATTGTGCATTACAAAATCATTTTCTAGTTGTTAGGACTTTTGATTATTCCAGTTTCTTTGAATTCCTCTAGGTTTTTGTGACCTGTACATTTCAGCATACTTAACTGGTTTCCTAACTGGTTTTTCTTGTTGTTTAGATTTAACAAATTCTATCTTAGCAACAGTAGGAAAAACAATTTTCTTTTTTGATTTATCATTTGACACCAACTTCTCAATCAATGGGGCATCATTAGATTTCCTAACCTCATTAGAAATATCTTCACTAGCACTCTTACTAGTCTTAGGTCCATAGCCTTCAAACTCAGGCTCTTGGAACTCCTCTAGACCAGAATAAGACAGATCAAGCTTATTAGGTCTATTATAGATTAAAGGATGAGGTGGAGGAACTGCACTATATCCCAAACCCTTTTTACTTTTGTCAGTTATCTGACTTCCTAACAACTGATCTAAGTCTTTTGAGGCCATATTAAATTTTTTAATTTTAAATTCAATGCCATCTTTTTCTTGTTTAACTTTTTCACACTCACTTTTAAGCACATTTATTTCATAGTCTTTATAAGCTACTTCTCTTTTAAGTACTGCAACTTCTTCACTAAAAAGAACCTCATTCTTCCTATATGTGATAAGTTGTTCTTCTACTGTTGCTAAATCTCTTTTATAAGTAGCTGCTGTAAACTCAGTTTGATTAAGTTTAACAATCAAATCATCACACTGTTTCTTAAGAGTTTCATGGTTTTTCAGACAAGTTTTTGAACAAGTTTTTACCTCAGAGTCTGAAAGAGCCATAGGAGTCATCTCTTCCTTGTGAGTAAAGGATTCTTCTTGATAGTTTCTTCTAGATCAAAGTTTCAGAACCTTGCTCTGATACCACTTATTGATCCCAAACCTAGATCGATTCTTTAGGTTGTATAAGGTTAAATTACCTTGGATAAATCCAAAATAACTTGTTGTAGAAACTTTGTATGTATATTAAAGTGTATGCAGAATCTACACCTTAATACCTAGAAGTATTATGAATAAAACAGTAATCTTGAACAAACAATGATATCACTGAAAAGCTCTAATATTATTAAATCAATAATACGAGTACTCTGTGTAGTACTAGGGTTTACAACCTTGAAGCTATGAACTATATAGAATGAGATGTCTATGTGAATGAATTGTGTATGGATTGTTTTTTTCTCTATGCCCTAGGACCTCCTTTTATACACCAAGGAGTCCTAGTGGGCTTACAATACTTTCATAAGTATTTAGTCAAACATACTGAATACAATGACTAAGTATTTAATATTTTCCTAAACATGTAGTCAAATGTATTAAATACTTTCTTATAAATCTTCTCAATCAGCATATAATCTCTTCAATCAGCATTAACTTCAGTTGAAATCTTCTAATCAACATATAATCTCTTCAATCAGCATTAACTTCAGTTGAAATCTTCTAATCAGCATATAATCTCTAACAGTAGTAACTAACACTAGCAGTAGTAACTTTTGTGCTAGCAGTACTAACTACTTGGAATATTTTCTTCAGTCTTCACCAACGGTCTTAAGTCCTTCAGCAGTATTAAGTTAGTACTGGCAGTACTAACTTTGCTCTAGCAGTACTAAGTTTACTCTAGTAGTACTAACTGATTAGTACTGGCAGTTTCCAACACTTAGCATATTTCCATGTATCTTGAGCAGTACTAAATTATGCTTGGCAGTACAAAGTATGAAGACTTTAATTCCCAACAGGTTACCGCCTCTATCACCTAATATACTTAAAAAGCACAGTAACTCTTTCAGAGAGGGTTAATAATATGTATAGGTTATTAGACTAGTTCTTGGGATAGTTGGGATTAATCACTATGACCTGGTTGTCTTACCTTCATGATTTTTAGGGGATTCAGGATAGCAGGAATTATAAGACAGACTAAATATACCTATTTTGGTCTGTCGACTTTAGAAACCACTAATGAAACCATGGTGTAACATTGCACAGGAAAACGTAGGTATAACAGTAGTAATGAAATGGCTAGGCTAGCACGTCTTTCTCCCTGATATCTTCTATTACTTTTAATTTCCGCAATTTGCTTTCCTGTTATTTTCATAAATCAACTTTAAACCATTTTCAAAATGTGACATCTTAAATTAAGACTAATTAACACTTAGCTCTTGTGACGACCTTGGATTTACCATCTCTACACTACTCACGATCAGGTTCTCTTCCCGTTAGTGCGTTTGTTAGGCGAATCGAGTTTTATAAATTTAAAACTTGACAAAATATATTTTAAATTAAAATACACATTAAGTTTTTGGCGTCGTTGCCGGGGAGCTAAAAATTAGTAATAATTTGATTTCTTGTACATATTCCAATTCTTTCTCTAAACTTCTAAATTTTACAGGAACTATGGTGGGAGTAGACATCAATACTCTCACCATGGAGCAATACTTAGCATTGTCACGAGGAAACTAGGCACCGGGCATGGTTAAACCAGAAATCAGGGGCAATGTCAGCTTTGAGATCAAAAGTCATTTCACGCGGGAGTTAAGGGAAGATACCTTTTCCGGGAACAAGAACGAGGACGCTCATGAACATATTGAGCAAATCCTTAACATTGCTAGTTTATTCAACATTCCTGGAGTATCACAAGACGCAGTACTGCTACGCATATTCCCGCTCACTCTTACCGGAGCTGCTAAAAGATGGGTGGACAGACTCACCCCTGGGACCGTCGACACTTGGGAAATCCTCAAGAAAGCCTTTGTCCAAAGGTATTGTCCACCGTCTAATACTGCAAAACGGCTTGAAGACATCCACTACTTCAAACAGGAAGGCGACGAAATGTTATACTAGGCCTGAAAACGGTATAATGACCTGCTATATAAGTGCCAACTCACGATATAAATAGCCACCAAAAGGTAAACATCTTTTATAAGGTTTTGAGCACTGTGAACCGTCAATTGCTGATTCACAGGGACCAGTTCCTGGTATGACACCTGCTCAAGCTTTGACAGCCATTCAAACAATGGCTTACCACTCCCAAAAGTGTCACGACGGTTCCTCTGGTGGTAATAACAAAAGTAGCAATAATCCTGAAGAAATTGCCGCAATTATTCGTAAACTAGACAACTTAGGACGTGACATGAGGAAACTCAAAGAAAACGTTCATGCCATCCAAGTCGGTTGTCAAATCTGCGAAGGGGCACATCTTGACAAAGAATGCCCTCTTTGTTAAGAAGTCAATGGAATTGAAGAAGCCAAGTATGGCGAGTATGGTAGACCTTTTCCGAACAATAACCGATATAACGGACGATTCAGATACGATCAAACTGCTAGGTTTATGCTCATGTCATACGGATATTTATATGGCTAGAAATACGTGAGCCTACGGGGTCACACACGTTATACATTTAGGTATCACTTTATTAATGTGAATAATAAAATAAATGTATATTTATTATTTATATTAATATAGGATTCGACGAATGAACACTAACGGTCGTTAATTAGTTAATTCATTATAACTAACTAATAAGGCTTTTTAATTAATTGGGAATTAACCATAAATAATTAGAAAAGTCAAAAAGTCAACCCCAAGGGAGGGGGGACTTAGTTTCGACCGGATTTGAAGCCCAAAGGGGATTGGATTGGGTTTTGAGCTATCTTTTCCTACAAGGTATGTATTTTAGGTAAACCCTAATATCATCCCTATATAAGGAGGATCCTAGAGCTCATAATTCTCATCCCTTGCTTCTCTTCTTATGGAGTTCGATCGCAGATACAACAACCTTAGGGTTTTTGTGTTTTGATTTTCTTGGTGTTTACATATTTGTTGGTCAAGAACTAGCATTCGGATGATACTGCTATATGTGTAGTGTATGAACTTCGTGGAGGTTACTTCCTTTTAGTAACTAGAAGTAGTTTTTGGTAAAGCACGTTTATTACACACGTGCGTGTACTTCAAGATCCTAGTTCTTCACTAGCTTGGCCGCTAACGGTATGTTTCCTTATTTATGCTTTATATGTTAATTACATGTGCTATATGAATAGATCCGCTGCGTAGCTCGTTGAATATTAATTGTAATATTATTGTTATTTAGATGACAATTTCCAACAGTGGCATCACGAGCCAGTCATATAGCGTAGTAATTACATAAAAAATCGTAAATATATGTAAAATATGCGCCCCATATGTGTTATTTGTTGCCTTTTTATGTGAAAGTTATTTTAGGAAATTATTTAGTGAAATAATCTTGCTTAAATTGGCAACATAAGTAAGGAAATAATATATATGGATATTGTAACAATCTGTTATTTCATGTTATTTCCCGACTCAATTATTACCATTATTTATTTTTAGACTTTTTTACTTTTAATTTTCATCGTTTAGTTAAATCGCATAAACTAAAAATCAACATTCAACGTAAACGGACACCAAACAAGTTAAAGTTTACGTCAAGTAAGTGTTATATAGTTATTACAAGAATAATTTATAACTTTTCATATTTTATTGTTATTGGTTATGTAAAACGTCTACGTTTCGCAATAAAATACATTTAGGCATACCCAGAAGCACCAAGACCCATCTATACTCAAACAAATACCTATCATTATACCCAATACCCAAAATTAACTCATTTCTTTATCTATAAACCACTAGGGCCGGATTCAATAAGTATAACACAACACAAATGCAAAATTCACTTCCTTTTAGTTAATAACCAACAAGTACTCTTACGTATCACATATATCTAGTAATTGTGTAATCCTTTGTACCCTTTGGTCACTCTTAGCCATTTCCCCCTCCTAGGGAGGAGGAGAAGCCTTGCAAATTCTTACAATATTGTACCATAACCACTCTTGACCTATGGTATCTTTAAGGATGTTTTGGGAATACTCTTGCTACATATAGAAAGTCATAGGATAATTAAACACACACTCTCTCCCATTTGCAAGTAAAATATTCATTTTCTCTCTTGTTTTCTAAACCATATCCACGGCTCAAAAAGAAAGTTTAGGGTTTCATATAGCTTTTGTTTTTGCAAAGGTTCAAGCATACAAGTGTTCCTAGTAATAACATCTAAGGTGGTTTAAGGTGTATTGGAAGCTTGGGTAATTATTCTAGCAAGGGTTAATCAAGAACAAAGCTTGGGTAATTATTTTAGCTTGGGTAATTATTAAGTTTGCAACTGAACTGGTGGATTAAAAGATCCTCAATCTTACTGAACGTCAAGCTAAAAATAAAAGAAAGTTTGATGACACTTCAAGGAACAACCAGAACCAACAAAAGCCATCCAAAAGGAACAATGTTGCACGGGCTTATACTGCAGGGCCTGGGGAGAAGAAACCATACGGAGGATCTAAACCTCTATGCTCCAAATGCAACTACCATCATGATGGGCAGTGTGCTCCTAAATGCACCAACTGTAAGAGGATTGGTCATTCGGCCCAGGATTGTAAAAGTCAAGTTGTTGCCACCAACAACCAAAGATCCTAAGGGGCAAATCAAAGAGTTCTCACTTGCTTTGTGGGGCTCAGGGTTATTTCAAGAGTAATTGCCTAAAATTAAAGAACGGAAATCAGAGAAATTGAGTTGGGAATGGTAATGCTGTGGCAAGAGCTTATGCTGTGGGCACTGCTGAGACAAACCCGAACTCCAATGTGGTCACAGGTACGTTCCTCCTAAACAACCGTTATGCTTCGATTTTATTTGATACTGGTGCCGATAGAAGTTTCGTGTCTACTGCATTTAGTTCTTTGATTGGTATCATTCCAACTATACTAGACTATGGTTATGACGTTGAGTTAGCTGACCGTAAAATAATTGCGGTTAATACACTTATACAGGGTTGTACCTTAAACCTCTTAAAATCATCCATTCAACATCGATTTAATGCCTGTAGAACTTGGTAGCTTTGACGTCATAATTGGTATGGACTGGTTATCAAAATATCAAGCCGTTATTGTCTGTGCTGAGAAGATCGTTCGAATCCCCTTTGAAAACGAGATCTTACTTGTTCGTGGTGACGGAAGCAGCCTTGAGCACGGGTCTCGATTAAACAGCATCTCATGCACCAAAACCCATAAGTTGCCTGAAAGTGAAAGTCATGTCTGTTTTGGCACATGTTACATGAAGAAAGGCAGAAAGACAAGTCGGGATGAGGAGGAAGCGACTTGAGGATGTACCTATTGTTCGAGACTTTCCTGAAGTTTTTCCCAAGGACTTTCTGGGTATTCCACCAACCCGACAAGTGGAATTCCAAATCGATGTTTATAACTGTGCTGCACTGTGTAGGCACAAGCACCTATATCGATTAGCTCCATCCGCAGATAAGAAGAATTTCGGATACAACTACAAGACTTTCTGACAAAGGCTTATATAAGACCACATGTTCTCTCCACCTTGTGAGCTCCGGTCTGTATGTCAAAGAAAGAAGGATGGATCTTTCTGGATGTGCATCGATTACCGGGAATTAAACAAGCTAACGGTGAAGAACCGTTATCCGCTTTCAAGAATTGATGACTTGTTCGATTAACTTTAAGGATCGAGTATCTACTTGAAGATCGACCTGAGATCGGGTTATCATTAACTGAGAGTTTGAGAAGAAGACATTTCGAAGACCCGAATATGTAGACTTGATATAGACATTATGAATTTCAAGTTATGTCGTTTGGTTTGACTAACGCACCGGCTGTATTTATGGACCTCATGAATCGGGTGTGCAAACCATACTGAACAAGTAATATGATTGTCTTTATTGATGATATATCCCTGAACATCTCAAATAATAGCAAAGCAAGAGTACAAAGAGCATCTCAATTCATCTTGAAGTACTTAAAAAAGATTGGTGTATGCCAAAGTCTCTAAATGCTGAATTTTGGATTCCCTAAGTATAGTTCTCGGTCCCACGAGATTGACGAGTCCAGTGGTATTCACATGGATCCTGCCAGAGAGGCAGTAATCTATATAAGAGTGCATCTCCACGACTATGGCAGCGAGATTCGTCAATTTTAGGTCTAGCCGGTATTATCGAAGATTCATTAAAAGATTCTCCAAAAGATCGCCAAGTCAAGACGAAGCTTACTCAAAAGAAGTCAATTATGATTGTGTGACAAAGAAGGAAACAATTTTTCAATTGATAAAACCTAAGTTGTGGTATGTGCAACCAATAAGGCTTTTACCCCAAGGAAGCAAAGACTTTATCATTTAACTGTAATGCTTTCCGATCAAATGCTTGGGGCGTTTGTGCTAATGCAAGGAGAAAGAGGTGATTAGCTTATGCATCACGACAACAAAAAACAAATGAGAAAAAATTAATACAACTTCCAAGATTTGGAGTTTTGGCGCAGTAGTGATCGCAATAAAGATTAAGGCACCATCTGTATGGGATAAAGTGTACCCAATGTTTACCGAACACCAGAGATTACAACACATTCTTGATATGAATGAAGGTGAACATGAGACCGGATGCCGTTGTTTGGAATTGCTCAGTGATTACGATTGTTAAATGCTTTATCGATCCCGGGAAAAGCAAATGTTGTGGCTGACGCTTTGAGCATAAAAGAACAAATTGAACCATTACGGGTTTGAGCCTTAGTAATGACTATTAGCTTGGATCTTTCCAAACAAATTTTGGAAGCTCAAACCGAGGCAAGAAAACCAGAAAACCTCAAGGCTGAAGATGTGGGAGCATTGCCTGGATTGAAAATTCAGTGAACAAGATAAAACCAGGAAGAAAAAGTTGAGGGAACCGCGGTACTGACGAACGTTATGTTTGAATAATAGAAGTTAATTTCCATGCTATGGTGATCTAAGGACTCTGATTATGCATGAGTCCCACAAGTCAAAATACTTTGTTCATCCGGGTTCCGACAAAATGTACCTAGACATGAAGCAATTATACTAGTGGCCTAACATGAGAAAGCAACCTTGCTACAAATTAAAAAGTGGTTTTGATGGTGTCTAAAGGTCAAAGCTAAACACCAAAAACCATCTGGTTTTGAGTTGGTGATAAGTGACAAGAGATTCCTCAATGAAGTGGGACGATATCAGTAATGTGATTATTGTCACAAGCTCCAAGGGATCCCAAGTGGTTATGAAAACCCAATCGAGTGGGTAATTGTGGAATCGACAACCAAGTACTGCACACTTCTTATCAGAGTCTGGAAAATGACTCTATGGATAAATTGGCAAGACTGTACTTGAAAGAAGTAGTCACGAGACATGAAATACCAGTCTCAATCATTTGTGACCGTGACGGTAGATTTACGTCAAATTTTTGGAGGGCATATCAAAAGGCTTTGGGTACTCGTTTGGATATGAGTACGGCTTACCATCCGCAGACCGATGGACAAAGCGAAAGAACCATTCAGACACTAGAAGATATGTTACGCACCTGCGTGATGGACTTTGGGAATGGTTGGGAAAGACACTTACCGCTGATTGAATTTTCATACAATAATAGTTATCATGCTAGCATTAAAGCTTCCACATTCAAGGAACTTTACGGTCAGAACTGTCGATCGCCTATTTGCTGGGCCAAGTTCGGAGACGCTCAGCTAACCAGTCCAGAACTTATTCACGAGACAACTGAGAAGATTATTCAAATCAAGCAAATAATTCAATCCGTTCGTGATCGCCAGAAGAGTTATGCCGATGTGAGACGTAAGCCTTTAGAATTTCAAGTTGGAGACCGGGTCATGTTGAAGGTATCACCTTGGAAAGGGGTTATACATTTTGGCAAACGGGGGAAGTTAAACCCGAGGTATATTGGCCCTTTCAAGGTATTAGCTAAGGTCGGAACCGTTGCTTACAGACTCGAACTTTCTCAACAACTAAGCAGGGTTCATAGCACATTCATGTATCCAATCTAAAGAAGTGTTTATCTGATGAGTCGTTGGCAATTTCATTAGATGAAATACACATTGACGATAAACTCCACTTCGTTGAAGAACTAGTGGAAATTATGGATCGTGAAGTCAAGCGGTTGAAGCAAAGCTGCATGCAATTATCAAAGTTTGATGGAACTCTAAGAGAGGTCCTGAGTTCACATGGGAACATGAAGATCAATTCAGGAAGAAATATACGCATCTCTTCACAAAAACCGCACCCTCGACAAGTGCCGCATCTTGAGCCTTGCGAACAAGGCTTCTTGAACGGGGGAAGACTGTAACAATCTGTTATTTCAGGTCATTTCCCGACTCAATTATTACCATTATTTATTTATAGACTTTTACGCGTTTACTTTTAATTTTCATCGTTTAGTTAAATCGCATAAACTAAAAATCAACATTCAACGTAAACGGACAACAAACAAGTTAAAGTTTATGTCAAGCAAGTGTTATATTGTTATTACGAGAATAGTTTATAACTTTTCATATTTTATTTTTATTGGTTACGTAAAATGTCTATGTTTCATTTAGGCATACCCGGAAGCACCAAGACCAATCTATACTCAAACAAATACCCACCATTATACCCAATACCCAAAAATTAACTCATTTCTTTATCTACAAACCACTAGGACTAGATTCAATAAGTATAACACAACACAAATTCAAAATTCAATTCCTTTTAGTTAATAACCAACAAGTACTCTTACATATCACATATATCTAGTAATTGTCCAATCCTTTGTACCCTTTGGCCACTCTTAGCCGTTTCCGCCTCCTAGGGCAGAGGAGAAGCCTTGCAAATTCTTACAATACTGTACAATAACCACTTTTGACCCATGGTAACTTTAAGGATGTTTTGGGAATACTCTTGCTACATATAGAAAGTCATAGGATAATTAAACACACACTCTCTCCCATTTGCAAGTAAAATATTCATTTTCTCTCTTGTTTTTCAAACCATACCCACGGCTCAAAAATAAAGTTTAGGGTTTCATATAGATTTTGTTTTTGCAAAGGTTCAAGCATACAAGTGTTCCTAGTAATAACATCTAAGGTGGTTTAAGGTGTATTGGAAGCTTGGGTAATTATTCTAGCAAGGGTTAATCAAGAACAAAGTTAGGGTTGGGTTTTAATCTTGTGTTCTTCTTCATCCTACACACTCATAAGGTCTTCCTAAACCTTAATCTTTTCAAGTATTTCATTACATGTTTTACATACTAGTTATTGTGTTAATCACCACCTAGAGTTTGTTTCATGGTTTACAAATTTAAAACAAACACATACATGGTTCGAACTAGATTATTCTTGTAGTAAAATGGTACTTAAAATACAAGTATACACTTTATATAATTATTGGTGAATTTATGAGTTTAGTTTATAAACTAATTTGTTGAAGGTTTAATTTCAAAAGTTATGTATATAAATTATCATGAGGACTTCACTTGGACAATAATTATGGACACAATTGAGAGGACTCAAAATATACAAGACTTATGGTATAAAGTATTGTAGAGGACTTCTACAAAATTAATCAAGTAATAGATTTATAAAAACTAATATATACATTTTATATAAAAAGCCTACTATTTTAAACATTATGTTAGAATTCGTGTTTTATAAAATTGTAGAAACATTTTATTAAAATAGTACATATTATAGGGATCGTAAGCATGTAAAGAACTCGAAAAACCTAGCTATAACGAAGAAGTTATGACATTTACAAGTTTACGATAATTAAATACATAAAAGTGCTTTTATAAAATTTATTTTATAAAAACCATTACTGTTACAGATCTGGTGGAAATTTATAAATATTTTATAATGATTGTACATGTCAAGAGGATTCAACTCTAAGAACGGAATTAAAACGAATGAGGTACGAGTTTTATAAGTTTTAAGTTTATAAAAGTAATTTTATAAAACTGTTTTAATTTACTTTGTTCAACACATAATTTTATAAAAACATTGGATATTTTATCTAAATATTTTATCTTCTCACGATTTCATACATATAAAGAACACGTGAAACGGAATTAAAATGAGTAAGTTATGACTTTTATAAGGTTACGACGATTAAATACGTAAAAGTAGTTTTATATATTTTACAAAAACTGTGAAAGTTACTATTCATCAGAAGCTAAAATATTATAAATATAATATTTTGATAGATTTTCTTAATATGAAACCATGGGTATAAATAACATGTAAAACGGGGTTAAAACGATAAACGTATAAGGTTTATAAAACCTTATGCACTATTTTATTACTTGTGCACTATTTTTATAAAATCAATTAAACTAATTATATAATATCATTATATAATCAATAAAACTATTAAATCATATATTATTAACAAATAATACATTGTTGAACAAAAATAATATTTTCTTTACGGATACAAATACATATACCTTTATTTAACAAAGTACGAGTTAATTATTATTTCAACATTTTAAATTAAACAAAAACTATTAGGTGGTGGTGTAACGATATAACATGTGATATTGTATTTACATTAAATACATTATACTTATACGGCCTATAATTAATTAGGTTGCATTCGAATTTCCCGAGACGATTCACTTACTTGATTTAGATAATCAACCATTCACTTGAGGTGAGTTCATAGCCCCGCTTTTATACAATTATAATGATTTACAACTTTGAGGTGAGAAACATGCATTGTTTTACAAATGGACGCAAGTACACTTTAAACAAAATTACGAGTTTTCCTAAGTAGCTATAACCCACTATGCCCATGAATCATGAACTGTTAATTACTAGATTGTAAGCGCGAATGTTATGAATAGATCTGTTTAGGATTGACATCCCCGTTCGGGTGAGTAGCGCTCACTATTTTCGGAGGTACCAAAACGACGAATGTATACCATGTCGGAACAATTTGGATGTTGCGGGTTGAACATCTACACGGGCACATTATGTGCATTAATTTGCATACACATACATGTTGTAGCTTCAGTGTCATGAGCTTAGTGCATTTCGTAATTACTTTTGTGATACTGTATCTTTTACTTTATCATACACTTGGAAATCTTGCAGTCCTACTTCATACATTATTTAAACTTGTGAATTCACCAACTTTATGTTGACGTTTTAAAGCATGTTTTTATCAGGTTAATAAGGTACGAGAACAAGGATACATTGTGATCACCATTTTGGGAGTCTATTTGCAATAAAGATTTAAGTGCATTACATTTGGAGTATTTGTTATGTGTTAAAATATTTTACATTCAAGGTTGAACAAGTTAAGCTATGGGCTTTTTGTAACAAACAATTTATTTAATCCAATGTATCATTTTTAAATGACTTTTATAGAGGTCGTCCTCATATCTTGTGCTATTGATTTATGATGTAACACTCTCAGACCCATATTTCGCTGCGACCCTATTTGGGGGTGTTACAAATATATTTTACAATTTATGTAAAATCTGCTACCTATATATGTGTAATTGTTACCTTTTATGTGAAAGTTATTTTAGGAAATTATTTAGTGAAATAATCTTGAGTAAAATTGGTCACATAATTATGGTAATAATTAATATATAGGATATATTTTACATGATCTTATAAAATGTTTAAAATTGTTTTATTTACGTTTTAGATTTGCAGTAAATATTTGTTGCTTATTTATCTTGGTTATAAATTGTCAACCATGGATTACCTGCATGTAACCCATGGTTTAGTAAGCTTAAATATTTATGCATGAGAATTGGTTATGTGAATGATTTAATTGCAATATTCGGGAAGACCCTTTTGTTGAATTAACTGCATAACTGATTGGTTTAGTATGATTAATTTTGCTTAATATGTTTTGCATGTTTTATATTAATTTCGATTTTATATAATTATGCAAAAAAGATTTTCAAAATTAATATGGACTAAAAGTGCATGATTTTTATTGTGTGTATATTGTTACATGCACTTTGCAAAATCATGAACTATTTACGTAAACATTGTAAATTTTCTTGCAAAACATTCTATAACGCAGGGGTTTAGTGGTCTTCGCAAGGGAACCCGCGACGAAACATGCAAGAATACACAATATTTACATAAATGGTTTTAACAGTATTTTAAGTATCTCGTTAATCGTTACTAGGTTTGATTACATCCCATGCGGATTTAACCTTATATGTATTAAGATTGTTTATGCTTAGAAATATTGTAAAAATGGCAACCCTAATTTTATAAATGGCATGAAAATTTATAAAATTGAGGGATAATAGAAAGATTTTAAAATGAGTAAAAGCGGAAAGGTTTTAAAATTAAATAGTGTCATAAGGTTGTATGCTTCCTTATACACAAATTTTGGTAACACTGTTTTATCAAATTATACCCTGAAAATTAAGTCTGTATGCCATCCAAGTATGGGATCACTTGAGTTTGTTTTTTTACTCTAAGATAGTCTTAGGTGAATTGAAAAACAAGGTAATATAACAATCGTATGTTCATACCTGAGACTGTAAAGTTACAGATTTTGTATTGGACAACTTATATCGAGCATGGTTGGTCAGACCTTCGACCTGAGGCAACTGCGTAAATGGTATATCGTCAAGTTGGATCTTAGACCATTGTAAAAATTAATTGTTTATTTATATAAACATGGGTAGTTAATTTTTAAGGAATGAATTATCAAAAATACTGAAAAATGAACTTTGCAAGTTCTTTTAATGTATTTATGCAACGGATACCGTAAACAGGGTTTGTTCTTACTTGTGGAAGACAAACTATGTCTATTTTCTGTGGGAAAATAAGACTATTTCCTATACTTTTTACTTGTAGAAAAAGCTACAATAGGAATGAAAGAATTATCCTAAATTCTATTCAAACTAATACCAAACTTCATGTTAAGTTAATTGGACTTCTTATTCTTTCAAGATTGCTTCAATATCCTCTTTTGTTTTGAAATCTTTGAATTATAATAAGAAACTTGGATAACTAGAGAACTTGTGTCTACACCTACCAAGAATAAAATATCTTCTTGTAAATAAGACATATTTATGAGGTTTGATAGGAAGACAGAATATCACCACAATACTGTAAAAGGCAATAACTAGAGAACTCGTGTCTGTAGCTGTTTCCTTAAATTAGTAAGAAACGCTACACACCCTTGGGGTAAAGTGAGCTGATAAAGAAGGAATTGCACGCCAATTTTTCAAGTTAATAAGTAGCTGAGATGGCTAGAACTTGAACACACTTTCTTGAATATCTAAGTACTTGCTTACTAGTCCATGTGACTCACACTAGCAATAATGTGTAGACATTCAAGAATTGGAAAAATGCATGAAGTGCTACTTACTTTTCAAACACTCACACTGTTGTCAAATCTTGTAGGAGTAATGCCTTTTATTAACAAAAATAACAAACTTGCAATGTTGTCAAATTCAATGGGAGTTATGAGCTGTTTCCTCATATGCGTCTTACTTTATTTCTGGCTTGGTTTGAAATAATAAATTACTTTCTAAGTGTGAAACATCTTTATTTAGTAAAGAATCACTATGTATTATTTTTGATAACTTGTTGCCTTTGAGATGTCGCTTCCGTTTAATGCTAACTTTGATAGTTATGCACAATTCCTTATTTATAGATGGAGTTCTATATATATACCAGCTATGAGCTTGACACGGCCATATTGTAAATACAAACAAACTAACTAGTGTGGTGTTTTTTATGCAAAGAAGTTGTACCCTGCACAAGTAGGAGAAATCTTTATTGTATGCAAGGAACAACTTAGAACAATATGACTAATGATTTCTTGACTGCAAAGTAAGAAGACTACTACTCTACTAGGACTGCTGTACATTTAATGTATGTAGCCCTATTAAGAGAATGTGTCAAGACAAAAAGATAAGCTACATGAGTATGTATTCTTGGAAATCATAAACATGGAATATGAAATTAACTTGAACTTACTATTAATTTACTTTAGTTTAATAATTATTATGTCTTCTAGTTAAAGACATGTATATTAAAGTCCTTTACTTGTGAAAAGACTTATAACGTAAAGTAATTTGTTATCCTGTTATGTCTTCTTGTTAAAGACACGTACATGAAGTCATTGACTTGATCAAAGACTTATAACGAATAGTAATGTAATGGATGTTTATGTCTCTACTTGGTGTAACATGAAAATTAAGTCATTGACTTGCTCAAAAGACTTATAAAATGATGCAATTTGCTTAGTAATACTATTAATACCTGATGACGTTGGTCGGGTGCAAGTTTTACATTTATAATCGAGACTAATGAAATTACCAACGATACATACGAGTAAGTATACTCGTTTAATCATAGTAAAGTTAGGTAAGTCAAGTTCATTCCATGGGACTTGGTTTAGACCAATACTAGGTAGCAATATAGACACTAAGGTTGTCACAGCCATTAGCGTCATAAAATCAAGGTAATTACTTAAGCAAATTTGTTCCATTTTTAAGGATATACTTATGCGAGAAATCTATGTCATTGATATCCATGTTTGATTATGTTGGGTAAACAAGTGTGTATGATTACAATACCCCATTTGTTATATGATTTGACTCAGTGGTATACTTACCAATCATATCATGTAAACTAATGACGAACCCTTTTCGACATGATGAGCTCATCAAACCCAAGTAATTTAAGTTCATGTGTTTCTAGATAAATAATGTTCCTAGGTGGATTCAACAAGACCTTTTGACCTATACTTGAATTCAAGCCCTTTTGTTCATCTTTTTGATTATGTGAAAATGGTAGATGTCAATTACCAAAACCCCTTTTTAGTTTGTCATGACTAATAGAGAATAACCTACGCCACGGAATCCTTTTCGACCTATGATTCCATGGGTATTCTACCACAAATCATAGAAAAGAACTCAAGACATAAATAAACACTCATGTTTACAAAAATAACATTCTTATCATAAAACATTTTACCAAATTATTTCATTCGCTCATAGTTATTATGAGGACTACTCCATATAATAATTCATTTCATAATACTTGAATTCAAGCCTTTTTGTTTATCTTTTTGATTATGTGAAGATGGTAGATGTCAATTACCAAAACCCCTTTTTAGTTTGTCACTACTAATAGATAATAGCCTACGCCACGGAATCCCTTTCGACCTATGATTTCATAGGTATTCTACTACAAATCATAAAAAAGAACTCAAGACATAAATAAACCACATGTTCACAAAAATCATCATTCATACACAATCAAACATTTCACCAAATCATTTCATTCCTCACATAAGTATTAGGAGACTACTCCATATATAATTTCATTTCACAAATCCAACATTCAAATGATAAATTTAGACACATCTCAAAAATGATTGTAAAGATTAATACTTAAAAAGATTCCTACAAGTTTGGTGATGTAGCTCACCAAAGGCCTCCAATTACCGTAATCAACGTAACTCCAAAAGTGGTGGTTCTTCCTTCAAATTCATCCTCACACTCTCCTGGATTTGCAGAGATATTTCTACAGCTTTTGGAATGAATATAGGTGGTGGAAACTTAACCTAATTGAGGGTTAAGGGTTTCTTGTTGTTGTTTTTAGGTCAAAACCTCCACTACTATATATATTACTTCAAAACCGACTTAAGAAGTAAATGGAAGTCCGCTTAGTTGATATTATAAGTACATGATCGGTTTCCAAGCATTATGGTTCGTTAATAGTCTCATAATTACAAAAATGTAACTGACAGCGTGGTCCTGCCGGGCGGCAATACAATCAAGCTCTCTACTAGGCGGCAATCCTTTGGCCGTGCGGCAGAGTGCTCGTCGCAATGTGCGATCTGCACTTTTCTTCTTCTTTCGTCCTCCGATCAACTTTTTATCCATTGGGCTAATTCATACCACATGTTTATAACCCAAAGTGCACATTTTACTGTTCCAAATGGGTCTTCAAATCAAATATTGAATTAGCACTCACTTCATAGCTTCTTTTCTTCACTTCGTATCTTTCGGCTAGCTGCAACACAAGAAACTCATATTGCACAATAACAGGGGTAAAAGCAGTATTATTTAACCAACTAGCACATATAAAACTAAGATAACGCATCCCAAAACATACCAAATCTAGGCGTTATCAGTAATCAAACTATCTATTGATATGATTGACCTTAACTTATTTAGCTCCTAAAAGAGATCAAGGTTAGATATTTGAGTATGTCGTGTATATACCCAATTAGACTCCAACCTAGAAGGTTAATTAAGATAAATAAGATGTATCTCATTATGTCTTGATTGAAGTTCTATATTTACCAAGTAAGTTATTTCCTAACTCTTTGATGAACTACCAGTATCACGTCTTAGCACATTGGCTAACCGATACTCCAAAATTTAACTTTTTCTTCCTTCATCTTCATAATTTATAGCTTCATTGGCTATTTATTCACTTTTCTCTTTTCTTTTTTTTCTCTTTTTTATTTTATTTTTTTTATACGATCAACCTCCGATCGACTACTACATAGTTGGTAACTAGTAATTTCCGGACTTAACTACTAGTTATTATAGCACAATATATATTTTTATATTATTCAAAATGGTTTACTATTACCTTTATCATTTAAATTACCTTCAAATTAAAAATCAGACCATTTTTCTTTCTTTTTCCTAATTACTTTCCCTCCCCCACACTTAAGTTTCACATTGTCCTCAATGTAAGTAAACGAACTTCAAAGTAAAGGAAATAGGAAAAGTTAGGATAATTGATACTACTCGATTTGCGATGCAATCTTCATACGTGGTTTCGAGTATGCGAATCAAGTTCCTTCCGAACTTGGGTATGATAAACCACCATATACGTCAACACATGTCAACCCTGCAAATACTGCAAATATACCACATTTCCCAAAATAACATGATAAATGAAAACATCCTAAAATTAATAATCCATAAAAATAGTTTAGCACACATAAGTTTAACTTCCTACGATACGAATTAAATTATCCAACTGGATTTAAACAAAGTTTTTAAACTTTTCTGAGCAATCACTCATCCATATCATCATCATCATTAAATCCAGCCCCTCTAGATGAACCTCCAACTGCATATCCCAAAGAACTACCTCCAAAATCTGGCATGGCACTCGTGAAGTAATCATCACCACCCAATCCATAGCTTCCTCCTTGGTTGCTTTGATTACCTGGGTTAGGGTAATGCGTGTAAGGGTGAGGGTATGGTATATATGGATACGGGTATGGTGGAACATTTGGTGGCACATAAATTGGGTATGCCCCCCCCAAAAAAATAGGGGGTTTACTTGGTCCCTGCCAAATTATAGAGAATGGGCATGGAATGTTCGAGCATATAATTATTCCGAATCAACATAGAGTCTCTCCAAACATTCCCTCGCTCAATCTCACTCAAACTTGCGTTCCAAACTCCCCAACTGGAGTTCAATCCTCCATGCTCTTGCCTCGGCTCACTGCTTCCTTCTTCAGCTTGAGTTGGCATTTCAGTTTCTTTCTTTAAGCATGTATTCTCCACATCCAACTCATGTGCCAACATCTTCGATATTCAATACTCACAGTCAATCGGCTCTGAACACTTCTTGATCTCATCATCCACACAATAGCCAAGAAAACAAGCAATTTTGGTCACATAATGACCCGCACAAATGACACTATTCCCCTTAGTTCCCCGTGCGTGCTTGTACAAATGATCCGCAATGATCCAAGCTAAATTCACTCCTCGCGACTCCTCTAAAGCGCTCATTATCCATAAATCTCGCTTTTGGCATCATCTCCTATCGCTACCCTTGCAACAAAGATCCCACAATAACTTTGTGCATAATCCGCATTAGTGGTTCTTTCACAAGCACTTCCTTGTGGTTAGTCAATGTTGGCTTACCAACTCTAGTCCAATAATCCTTATGATCAAACTGCAACATCAGCACTAACCTACCAAAATATACTCTACTAAATCAATGATGCTTTACCTCGTCCTATGTAAACAAACCAAGCACAACTGCAAACTCAAGAAGTGTAAGTATATGCTCATGCCTACACAATCGAAACCATATACACTTCTCCTTCATCAAATTGTTTCTATCCACATCCTTATCAAAATACAATGTTGAAAAGTATTCCAACACCTATTCAGGATAAATTTCATTATCAATCAAAAGTGCTCTTTCCCACAAGTAATCAACAAATATATCTCCATCTCCTTCATAGATGTACTCCAATTTCATCATTTCCCTTAAGGTATCCTCGAAACCATAACCATCAAACAAATGCCAGTTAGCAACCTTTGGTACTCCAAAGCTCCTTTCATGTAATTTTGACAACTTTTCATAGTAAGCATGCCTCTCTACAGATGGCAGATCCCTCCACTTTAGGTTAGCATTCGACACAGGTTGCAATGAGTAGGTGATCGTGTTCCTTTTATTCCTTCTCTCGTAACTCCGCAATGAGTGGATTTGGCAACTTGTCCTTGGCTACCTTTCGCAAAATTAGAAAACATAATCCTAACAATCATTTATAAACTGATAAAACCAAGTATATCACCCTTGCACATGCTGGTTCATATTTGAACAAAACTGGGACAAAACCCCCTTAGCCGCTCGGCACAGCTTGTCTGCCGCCCGCGCTAGGGCCTCGATCGTACTCTCTGCCGTCCGGCTGGGCATTCGTCCCAAGCCGTTTTGGCTCATCTAACATTTTATGGGTGTTTACTTATCCTCCTAGTTTTTCCATACTCTTCCTAATGCTCTTATGGGTGTCCTAGAAACTTTTCAAAACTCTTCTTCAACCTCAAACTTTTTTGCCATTTTTCCTAAATTCACCAAATTTTCTAACCTCAATCAAAATCCTAATGGGCGATTTATACAATCAATATAGCCTTATAAAACCTCTAAGATTAATCACACATCACATTTAAGCAATTGCATTCAACAATTTCGAATGAAAAATTCGACCTTAAAATTTTTGAATTTTTAATCATGAACCATTCGATCCACACTTGACCAAATCATTTAATTCCTTCTGGGATTTACTCTCTTATTATTTACCCACTTTTACCCTAATTCGCAATGAATCAAATTCCCCTAATTTCATACCCTAAATCATGAACATGAATTTGATATGCGAAAAAGGAAAATTAAAACAATTACATACCTTCTTTGGCGCCATAGATGATCAACAAACAGCTCTCTTTCTTGCAATTAGATTAAAAACTAAAATTGGATGATCCAAGATAGTATTGTGAGTGTGTTTGTGTGTGTGTTTTTTTTAGTTTTGGGGTTTTTTTGTCTAGCCGAGTGACTTTGCATTTCGCCGTGCGGCTTGACCAAAATGGTGTATTTTTACCTTAAATTTTTTACCCCGACACAAGGTTAATGCTTGTAGTTTTTCTTTGGTTAAAACAACTCGCCTTTGAGCGTTTTTTACCAAACACACAACTCCATAACTTTGACATCATAAATGACAAGTAAATTAAACATAATAATAATAATCTAAATTTCCCAAACGCAAACCAAATCGTCTAGACCAATTATAACCAAACTGAAATAAAAACCAAACCAAAAGTAAAAGTTTCCTAAAGATGCATAAACGAAAATAGAAAGCAAACATCCTTAGCACTATGATTTGTGCTTTATTCTTCCACACTCCATCTTTATCTTTTCTTCAATTTCCTTAGTCAAGAAAATGACTAAACCTGAAAACATCCTCGGTTTTGAACTTTCTCGATAGCTTCCTTGTAGTGGTCTTGGTCTTAAATGCTCGATTAAACTTCCTTCCACTAGGCGTAACAATTTCAAACCTAGCATGCCAATCTTCATCGCCATCAACTTTCTTGTATGTCTCATATCCTTCATTGCCCCAATCTAAGTTTTTCAATTGCACCGGCAATGAGCCAAGAAAGTCTACAAGTTTCTTAAACACAATTACATTTTTGAAGGGATTAAAGTATGCCTCCATTGCTAACACCCTTTCTATATCATCCTCGATATCTATAAACGAGGGTGCAACCAGACCATACTTCACGTTTCCATCTTCGTCTCTTCCTACTTCAAAACTTCCTAGCCAATCATCTTCTCCTTCCATCTCAAAAGCTTCAACAAATGACTTTGATTGTGGTTAGGAAAATAGGTATGAAGGATAACCCCGTCATCAATACAAAGCGTACCTCTTACCATGTCAATAATAGCCCCGCAAGTTCTTAAGAAAGGTCGTCCCAAAAGCAATGGTAACTCGGGGTCCACCAGAATATCCAAGATTAAAAGATCAACCACGTAGGCTTGATATCCTATTTGGATCCTCACATTTTTGACTTCTCCCATTGCCTTAGCTTGCGTATTATCCGCCATTGTCAAGTTCGTTTGGTAGGGCCTTGGATCACCGATCCCAAGATCTTTATATAAGCTATATGGCAAAATACTTACACTTGCTCCGGTATCCACTAGAGCAACCATCTCAACAACACCGTTAATCTTCACCGGCAAAACATAGTTTTCGGGATCATATATTTTCTTATGCAAACCGTGTTCAATTATGCCTACTTTGTCCTCCTCGCTAAACTCTTTCTTGTTAAGCCTCTCCTTACCTTTCAAAATTTCATCCAATTTCTTCTTGTACATAACATATTTCTCCAACACTTCAAGAATGGCTTCACTTCCTCTAGCTCTTTGTATTTGATGTCCAATACCTCTTTCATTTTATCCTTTTGCTTTGGGGTTAGGGGATGGTATATCGGTTGTGGTGGAATGGTGGAAGTTGGTGGAATTTCTTCTAGCCTCAAGGAAGGAAGGGGAGTGAGTTTGTTAATGTTATAGCCTTTGTTGTGGTTTGCTTTCCCCATCTTGACAACTTGTTCGCTTAACTTCCTCCAAAAGATTAATCACATCAATACCCTCTTCGAACTCAGTAAGATTCATCCTTATCTCTCCCAATCTGAAATTGACTTGGCTTTTAGTTGTTGCCAAAAAGTCCCTTCCAAACAAGATAGAAGGTTCTCCCCCGTTAACATAATCTAGAACAACAAAATCAGCCTTATCTATATACCCCAGAATTTCCACATTGACGTCATTCACCATCTTCCTACCGTAGTCGCTAAGACTCACATGCACAAAACCTATGTTTTCCAACACTTTTTCCGTAACATAGTTTACCGAGTCCGCAAGGTCGAGCTCCGCATCCCAAGCTCCTTGCCCATCAACTTTGCATGGTAAAGAGTACCTTATGAATGGTTCACCAAAGGCCCGAAGTGTCGCCTTGGTAAAGATTGTAATTTTTTGATTATCCACCTCTATCACAACACTCTTGTGCTCCAAAGCATTAAACAATTTCGCTTCCTTAGCAACTCTTGAATCACCATCATCCATGCATTCCTCAAGATCCTTTAAGTATTCCGAAACCAAGCTCAAAGTATCCATTCGGAAAACTTAAACAACTATAAAAGACAACATGCATCATCCAACTCATTAGCAATGGGTTAGTATAAACAATTAATCATTCACACTTGTTTTCCACAATAGTTTAACCCGTTTACCATTTTAGAACTGACCCGCGCATCCTTATGCTTCATATTTTCCAAACTCAAAAAGTTTTTCACAGAACATCCCCTGCCGCCCGGCAGGGTGCTCGATTTTTTTTTACCGAGTCACCCAGTAGGGTGCTCATTTTATTTTGTGTACCAGGTGGTGCCGCCCCGGCAGGCAAGCGTGCCGCCCAGCAGGCAACCTTCAGAAAGATTTTTTTTTACTTTGCTACTTATTTACCATCTAATTTTTAACTAAACATTTTCGCTGCCTCTTGTAATGATTAAAACATGAATAAAATATAAGTCCTCAGCAACGGCGCCAAAAACTTGATGACGTTGGTCGAGTGAAAGTTTTACATTTATAATCGAGACTAATAAAATTACCAATGATACATACGAGCAAGTATATTTGTTCAATCGTAGTAAAGTCGGGTAAGTCAAGTTCGTTCCATGGGACTTGGTTTAAACCAAAACTAGGTAGCAAGATAGACACTAAGGTTGTCACGGCCATTAGCGTCACAAAATCAAGGTAATTACTTAAGCAAATTCATTCCATTTTAAGGCTATACTTATGCGAGAAATCCATGTTTGATTATGTTGGGTAAAAAAGTCTGTATATGATTCACAAAACCCATTAGTAATAGTGATTGACTCCGGGTAATACTTCACAAATCATATATATCATGAAATAATACGACCCTTTCGACTATGAACAGCATCAACCCCAGCAAAACGAATTAAGTGTGGTTTGCTATGATAAATAAGTTCCTAAGTGATTCAACAAGATCCTTTCGACCTATACTTGAATTCAAGCCATATTGTTTTATCTTTTTGATTAAGGATAAAATGGTAGAAGTCAATTAACACAAAACCCCTTTTTAGTTTTGTCACGACTAATTAGAACTAGCCTACCGCATGTGAATCCCTTCTACCTATGATTCTGTGGGTATTCTACCACAAATCATAGAAAAAGAACTCAAGACATAAATAACCACATGTTTGCAAAAATCATCATTCATACACAATTAAATATTTTACCAAATTCATTTCAATCCACTCAATAAGTATTAAGAAGACTACCTCCAAATATAAATTCATTTCACGAAATCCAACATTCAAACTATAAATTAAGGTGGTGTTGTGTTTTTAAAATAAGAGCCTCTTACACCTCTAAATCAGCCTCATTCAGACGCATTCAGCATTTGGCTCATTAATGCGTTTGTTTTTTTTTCTCTCATCAGACGCAGTGAGAGGCTGAAACAACTTAATTCAACTAGAAGTGGATGGGTGCTTCTTGATGCCTCTAATGCCTCTTCACTCTTTACTTTTTTTTTCTTTAGTTTGTTTTTTTTGTTTTTTATTTAGTTTTTTTTTCTTTAATTTTTTTTTGTTTTTTCTATCTTTGTTTTTCAAGATATATTTGTACTCTTCTTTCAATATTGATACTACATTAAAGAAAATTAAACTTTTTTTGTTAAATAAATAATATTCAAAATACTATTGATGATGTTTAACATTTAAAAGTTTTTCAAACAATAGTAATATATAACTAGTTTGTGAAATTAATTATGTTCAGTGTAATTTGCACATGAGCTTAAATATTTCAATAAAAATTATTTTAATTGTTAGTAATTGACAATGTTAAGTATACTATGAAATTTTATTTTTCACAATCTTATGATTGTAAAGTTTATAGTAACAATTTGCAAAATGATGAAGATGTTTATCTACATGAGACTACAATATATGACTAATTTGTGAGAATATATTGCGACACAAAATTTTAAATGTTTTATAAGATATTTTATTCTCACGTTGCACAACTATGTTAATTTTATGACTAAAATGTTATATATAATTTTTAAACATGATTTATGTTTCCGTAAGAATAAGACTGATTTTTATTTAAGAAAAAAATAAACAGATTTGTACCCTTTTCGTGTCAGACATTAAAAAGTAAAAAACGAACAATATCATTTCATTCAGATTCAGACATTTGCGCATCAGATTCAGATTCAGATGTGCGAATCAGATTCAGATTCAGAGCCTCTTAATAAACAAACAGCACCTAAGACACATCACAAAAATATTTGTAAACATTAATACCTATAAAGATTCCTAGAGGTTTGGTGATGTAGCTCTCCAAGGGCCTCTAATCGCCATAATCAACGTAACTCCAAGAGTGGTGCTTCTTTTAAATTCGTCCTTACACTCTCCTGGATTTGCAGAGATATTTCTACAGCTTTTGGGGTGAATAAAGGTGGTGGAAACTTAACCTAATTGAGGTTTTTGTGGTTTCTTGTGTTATTTTTAGGTTAAGACCACCACAACTATATATAATCCTTCCAAACCGACTTAGGGAGTTAATGTAAGTCCCCTCAGTTGATAATACAAGTATATGATCGGTTTCCAGGCATAATGGCTCGTTAATTCGCTCATAATTGTAAAAATGTAACTGACATCGTAGTCCTGCTGGGCGGCAAAGCCTTGCGTCGGACGGTAATCCAGTCGAGCCCTCTACCAGGCGGCAGAGTGCTCGTCGCAACGTGCGATCTTCACTTTTCCTCGTCTTTCGTCTTTCGATCAACTTTTTGTCCCTCGGGCCAATCCATACCACATGTTTATGACCCAAAGTGCATATTTTACTGTTCCAGATGGGTCTTCAAATCAAATATCGAATTAGCACTCATTTCTTAGCTTCTTTTCTTCACTTCGCGTCTTTCGGCTAGCTGCAACACAAGAAACTCATTTTGCACAATAACAGGGGTAAAAGCAGTATTATTTTACCAATTAGCACATATAAAACCAAGATAACGCATTCCTAAATACATACCAATCTAGGTGTTATCAATACCATATATTTTTAACTTAAGTTGGAAAAATAGAAAAACCTTAAAATGTTTTAAGATCAATCTATTTGTAAATTCCACAAGTTTTTATGGTATGTCGAACAAGGGTAATCAAACTCTATAATGATATTGTGTTGATTCATGATGACCTTAAACTTATTGAACTCCTAAACGAGATCAAGGTTAGATAAATGATGAGATGTCATTTCTACAACCAACACGAGAACAAGTCTCTGTTGCTCGACAAGCTGAGTTATTTGAGAATAGTCTTAAATGTACAAGAAGTGAGTGGGAGTCTCACTCTTCTAAAAATGAGTGGGAGTAGTATAGGTCTTAAATTAATTCAAGAAGAAGATACATAAACCTTCTAAATGCACTAGCGAATGCCTTACTAAGGCAGAACATGAAAATGTTAAATCTTATAATGATGTCACTCATATTTATAGATCTGCAAGGATACTTCATGATAAGTTTCTATGTCAATGGTGAGGATTATGAGTTAGCAGATCAATTGTGAACCTGTTAACCATAGGAGATGCATTATTAGATTTTGAATTTAATGAATGACTCAAGACAATAATGATAGATGTTATCAAAAGGAGATACTTAAATTCTTGAATGTTTGTTTATCTATAACCTATCAGATTTGAATACAGGTTTAAATGAGTTTTCATTTTATAGAATAACATAAAGGGCAATGGTGTTTGTATACATATTTTATTGCACGTCAAGCTGACATGACAGTTTTTACTTACTCGATAACTCAGTAATTGACTATGATTAAAACTTCCTCATTTACGAACTTTAAATATAGGGCAAATCGCATAAAAAGGTACCCATCTTAGGTTCAATGTCAATTAAAGGTACTCATCTTTTTTTTTATTTTTTAGTTTTTTTTTTTTTTTCTTTTTTTTTTTTTTTTTTTTTATAGTAATTTTTTTTTTTTTTTTTCTCATTTTTTTTTTTACTCAATTTTAAGGTATCGCGATCTTTTTTTTGGTTGCAAAGCTTTAGCATTAAACAGGTTTTTCGGTTACATTTTTAACAATCGTTATTTTATTATTGCATCGTTAGTCCTTTATATGATTTTGTTGATATTTTTTTTTTTTTCAAAATTAATTTTTTTTGGTTAAAATTTTTATAGATTTTTTTTCAAAATTAAATTTTTTTTCGAAATTATTTTTTTTTAAATTAAAATTTTTTAAATAAATTAAAAAAAATTAAATTTGGTTAAATTTTTTTTCAAAATTAAATTTTTTTTCGAAATTAAATTTTTTTTCGAAATTAATTTTTTTTTTTTAAATTTTGGTTAAATATTTTTTTCAAAATTAAATATTTTTTTCGAAATTCATTTTTTTAATCAAAAAATAATAAATCTCAACAAAATCATATAAAGGACTAACGATGCAATAATAAAATAATGATTGTTAGAAATGTAACCGAAAAACCTGTTATTTGTCTAACGTTGCAACAAAAAAAAGATCGATACCTTAAATTGAGAAAAAAAAGATGAGTACCTTTAATTGACATTGAACCTAAGATGGATACATTTTTATGCGATTTGCCCTTAAATATATAAAGATGATTAAATTGTCATACTTGTTTCTTGGAAGGAAATATGACAAATTGGATTTCAAGAACTCTTTAATGATTGATTACCTTGCGAGGACGATATGTAATCAAATAAAGTTTTATGAATCCAATATAATCTTTAGAATGTATACATAAATGCTAGTATCCAAGTATAGATTGAAAGCATGCATCTAATGAGCAGAATCTTAAGTTTAATGGTTAAATAAATCACTTGTTGATTTGATTTTTAATTATAAGTAAGATATCTCGTGAGTATATCTCAAAGCTAGTGGGAGTAAATTTATTTTTACTTTTCTAAAATAGATTATAGAAACAATTTATTTATGGGTAAAAGCCATAAATTACCAACGTAATTTCTAAAATTTCCCGACTTGAACCCTTTACTTTTTTATTAACACGAAACCCACGTACTTTCAAATTTTTAACCGACTTGAACCAAACGTTTGTACCGTTAGTTATTATGTGGCAACGTTAGTCCATTTAGCTAACGATCGCATGCATCAAATTTAGTCCTTAAACAATTAATTTTCCTTTATAAGATTTTCTTATATGATCCTTTTAAGTTTTACGCACTTTTTTTACGTTTCCGTCGTTTTTTATACGATCAGTCCTAGGTTTTTACGTTTTCTTTAGTTTTTTACGTTTTTGCCCGGTTTTTACAGTTTCGTCCGGTTTCTTACGCTTTCGTAAGTTTTATTACGTTTCCGTCCGTTGTTTTACGTTTTCGTCTAGTTTTACGTTTTCGTTTGAAATTTTCCGTTTTCGTTTGGTTTTTTAAACTTTCCTCTGTTTTTACGTTTTCGTACGTTTTTTACGTTTTCTTCCGATCTTTTACGTTCTGTGAACTTGCTAACCTTAGGAGATGCATTATTAGATCTTGGATTTAATGAATGACTCAAAGACTATGAATGAAGAGATGCTGTCCTAAAGGAGATAATCATATTCTTAGAATTTGTTTTATCTTTAACCTATCAGGTTTAAATGAGTGTCTTTTAGAGAAGACTCATAAGGACAATATTTTGTATACATATTTATTGCACGTCAAATGACATAAGTGTTTACTCATACTCAAGTAATTGACTATGATTAAAACTTCTTCATTTACGAACTTTAAATATATAAAGATGATTAAATTGTCATACTTGTTTTCTTGGAAGGAAATATGACAAATTGGATTTCAAGAACTCTTTATTAATTGATTACCTTGGGAGGACGATATGGGATCAAATAAAGTTTTGTGAATCCAATAAATCTTTAGAAAGTATACAAAAATGCTAGAATCTAAGCATGGATTAATAGGCGCGCATCTGATGAGCATAATCTTAAGTTTAATTGTTAAATAAATCACTTGTTGGATTTGTTTTTTAATTATAAATAAGATATCTCATGAGTACATCTCAAAGCTAGTGGGAGTAAAATTGTTTTTACGTTTCTAAAATAGATTATGTTATTGAACATAATTAGAAACAATTTATTTATCTAAGTAAGGTTTCATCCGTTAGATTGGAATAAAGTTTCTTGTAAATATTTTAGAATATGAAACATGTAACCTTGGAATAGTATGTTTGATACATTAAACATATGCGGTGAATTAAGTCTGAATGCAATATGAAATATCATTGAGTGAAACTCGAATGATATATCTCACTTGATGAGATTGAACACATAAATGGAAACCTTAAGTCCCACTAAAGGATTCATTATGTACATCATATTGTGTATGGGATAAGTTTTATCATTTGCATGAAGTTAAATGATTTGACAACACTGAAATCTAATTGAAAGATATTAGAAGGAAATCTAATTGAAACATATTAGGAGGAAATCTAATTGAAAGATATTAGAAGGAAAATCTAATTGAAAGATATTAGAGGGAACATTCTATTTAATGTTTAATTTAAGAATTCATTCCTAGAATTAATAATGAAGATACTATGGATATACATTGTGATCATTATAGTAAGATCATTATAATCAACAAACCTTGGGTTTGTGTGATACCTAAACATTACTAAAGAAGTGTTCAGAATTTACGGTGGTTAGCATAGTGTTGTTTGTATACACTAGTGCTTGTTTTAATTGAGATGATACTAAATCTTTGTAGAAGCAAGTTTTTATTTTATATGATAACATTGTTGACTACATATGCTTGGTTTAAAAGCATAGTTGCATAATACTATATTAAAAGAATAAGAATACTTTACAGTTTGAAAACTGTTGAGATGACTGTTACGTTAGGCTGTTGTACGTATACATCTTAAGGAATGTAATGTGACTAGACTCATGTAAGTTATACTTATAAGTGAGTGCACACTTACAAAATAACAATCATCATAATTATTCAAAGTACTTCACTATTTGTGAATTTTTGAAATAAGTATTCTCAAAGTCCCACAAGATCATGACCTAGTTGTTTTGTTCATGGAACCTATGCCTTACTACTACTTGTGATTGTTGTGGATAAGACATTATTACTTAACTAGGATCGTCATGCACTAATCTTATTTCGTATTTGGATAATGGAACTATAAGCGGTTGTATTAAACAATGAATTGACATACATGGTATGATCGTTTTCATTTATACTACTATGTTCTATATTTGCATGTTTAAATCCTTGAATAAATTTTTTTATTCTAAACTATGTCCCTTACGAGTTAACGATATGGGAATATTGTTAAGACAAGGTAAATGTGAGTGTCTGGTTGTATTCTGGAGAATACGTAAAGATGATTCTGCCAGCTTCACATGTTATTCAATAAGGTTGAATATTGGATACCCCACCTGTGATAATCACTTTATGGACCGACGTAATTGGGTGCATTACACACATGGTGAAAGTTATGTTTATCCTTAGACTTGAGATGCAAGTAGGTTTTGCATGTATGGATAAAATTTCTTGATAATAAGCCTACCAATAGTCTGTCAAAAGGTAGTTATAAGGGCTATTTTCAGAAGTGTTTTGAAGTACATGACAGACACTTGTAGTCAAAATAGAATTTGTTCCTCCACTTGAGTGGGAGTTAGATACTTACTGGGCCCCTCGTTGTGTTGATCAGATGTATGTGTGGCCACACCCAAAGTGTAGTTAAGATGATTCTTTTTTATATTTGGTAATCTTGATCAATACATATGTGAGAAACAGAATCGTTAAACTATGGAATGACTATTGATCCATATCCATATTTAACATGTATCTGAAACAAAAGGATATAACTAACTGAAACCATTAAAGGCTGAGTTGTTTACGGAAACTATATACTCAGGTATTTCTAGGAGCATTGATGATGTTGCTAGACTATTCGTCAATGTTAGTATGTTATATTCTATGACTGTGACATTCACAAGTAGGAGCTATTGGGTTTGTGCTCATGTCATACGGATATTTATACGGCTATGAATACGTGAGCCTACGGGGTTCACACACGTTATACACATAGATTTCATTCTATTGGTATATATATAATAATATAAGCGTATATTTATTATATGTTGTATTAATACTCGATTGATGTATATAATAATATAAGTGTATATTTATTATGTATATTAATATTTCAACGATAGAATACTAACGGTCATTAATTAGTTCGTTTACGAATAATTAAATATAAGGCTTTTTAATTAATGGGTAATTTAATGTAATTAACCATAAATATTAGAAAAGTCAAAAAGTCGACACCAAGGGGTGTTGTTGTAAGGTTTGACCAGTCTAGAAGGATCCAAGGATTGGATTGGGCTTGTGAGCTATCTTTTCCTCCAAGTTATGTATTTTAGGTAACCCCTAATTTCATCTACTATATAAGGAGGATCCTAGAGCTTATAATTATCAATTCCTTCTCATCCTCTTCTCCTAGTAGGATCGAATATAACAAAACCCTTGGCGTATTCTTGAAGTTGGTTCATGGGACTAGCATTCGGGTGATATTGGTTGACGTGTAGTGTATGAAAACATGGAGGTTACTTACTTTAGTAACTTAAGGGTTTTCGATTTAGCATGTATTACACACATGCGTGTACTCGAAGAAGTCTCCGGTTCTTCACATAGCTTGGTTGCTATTCGGTATGTTTTCTGTTTATATTTTATGTTAATTATAAGTGCTATATGAATTAGATCCGCTGCGTAGCTCGTTTAATATTCATGTAATATTAGGTTATTTAGATAACAATTTATAACAGATCCTGCTAAGATTGAGTCAATCAAGGATTGGGCGTCCCCCAAGACTCCAACCGAGATTCGTCAATTCTTAGATCTCGCTGGTTACTACAGACGATTCATCGAAGGTTTTTCGAAAATCATTAGACCAATGACGAAGTTGACTTAGAAAAGCGTGAAGTTTGATTAGGGAGAAAAGCAGAAGCCACATTTTAACTGTTGAAGCAGAAGTTGTGTAGTGCGTCAATTTTGGCCTTACTAGAAGGAAGTAAGAACTTTGTGGTATGCTGCGATGCTTCGCATAAAGGGTTGGGTACGGTTTTGATGCAAAGGGAGAAGGTCATAGCCTACGCATCCTGCCAACTTAAGGTTCATGAGAAGAACTATACCACACATGACTTAGAGCTTGGAGCTGTAGTGTTTGCCCTAAAGATGTGGAGACACTATCTTTATGGTACGAAGTATGTTGTGTTCACTGATCATAAGAGTTCGTAGCATATTCTTGATAAGAAGGAGCTGAACATGAGACAATGTAGATGGTTGGAATTGCTAAGTGACTACGACTGCGAGATTAGATACTACCCAGGAAAGGCGAACGTGGTGGCAAATGCCTTGAGCCGAAAGGAAAAGATAAAGCCGCTACGAGTTCTAGCCTTAGTGATGACTATAGGATTGAACCTTCCCAAGCAGATTCTGAATGCTTAAGCCGAGGCAAGGAAGGAAGAGAACTATGTTGCCGAAGATCTACATGGAATGATTAATAACCTAGAGCCTCATGCTGACGGAACGTTGTGTCTAAACAACAGGAGCTGGATTCCGTATTTTAGGGATTTAAGAGCATTGATTATGCATGAGTCACACAAGTCAAAGTATTCCATCCACCCTGGACCGGATAAGATGTACCAAGATTTGAAGAAGTTGTATTGGTGGCCCAACATGAAAGTAGAGATTGCCACCTATGTTAGCAAGTGTCTTACGTATGCTAAAGTCAAGGCTGAATATCAGAAACCATCTGGATTGTTGGTTCAACCAGAGATACCCAGTGGGAATAGGAGAACATAACGATGGACTTTGTGACTAAGTTGCTAAAGACGGAAACCTGTCAAGACACGATTTGGGTAATCGTTGATCGTCTTACTAAGTCTGCTCATTTCCTACCCATGAGAGAGGATGACTCATTGGAGAAGTTGACAAGACAATACTTGAAAGAAGTGGTGTCGATGCATAAAGTGTCGGTTTCAATCATCTCCGATCAAGACGGCAGATCCGCTTTGCATTTTTTGAGGTCCCTCCATAAAGCACTAGGTACTCGACTGGATATGAGTACAACCTATCACCCGCAGACCGATGGTCAAAGTGAGAGGACCATTTAGACATTGAAAGACATGTTGCGGGCGTGCGTGCTTGATTTTGGAAAAAGTTAGGATATACACTTGCCGTTGGTTGAGTTTTTGTATAACAACAGCTACCATACAAGTATTAAGGCTGCACCATTTGAGGCGTTGTATGAATGTAAGTGTCGATCAGCCAACTGCTGGGCTGAGGTTGGAGATAGTCAGCTCACTAGCCCAGAGATCATCCATGAAACAACTAAGAAAATCATTCAAATAAAGAGTCGTATTCAAGCCACCCGTGATTGTCAAAAGAGCTACGCAAATGTAAGACAAAAACCCCTTGAGTTTCAAGTAGGAGATAAGGTCATGCTGAAAGTGTCACCATGGAAAGGGGTGATACGTTTTGGCAAACGGGAAAAGCTGAACCCTCGTTATATTGGACCTTTCAAGATCCTTGCCAAGGTTGGAACTGTTGCTTATCGTCTTGAACTCCCAGAGCAATTGAGCCAAGTTCATAGTACGTTTCACATCTCGAATCTGAAGAAATGACTATCCGACAAAACTCTTGCTATACCGTTGGATGAAATCCAAGTCGACGACAAGATGCACTTCATTGAAGAACCTCTCGAGATCATGAACCGTGAGGTCAAGCGTCTGAAGCAGAGTCGTATTCTGATTGTCAAGGTATGTTGGAACTCGAGGAGAGGTCCTGAGTTCACATGGGAACGAGAACATCAAATGCAAAAGAAGTACCCTCATCTTTTTGCTAACTTTACACCCGTGGCAGACGTTACATCCTAAGTTTTGCAGACAAAGCTTTCTTAACGGGGAAAGGATTTCCGATCAATAATTTAGCCGTTTCCGTTTAATATTTTGAATTTTATAAGTTCCACGTAAATTTTTACGTTTAACCAGGAAGTTGTCCCGTGTTTATCTGAAAAGTCGTACCGGAAGCGTTCCGGGTTGCAATTTATCGTAGTCTTTCGTCAGTAGACGCGTTTTTACATTTTTAGTTGATATTTAAAATTTTAGAAATTTATATGAAGTCGTTATTCATTTTTGTTATTTGCGTGCTCCAGATATAGTTAGTAGCTTATACTTATGCATGGAATCCTTGAAATTAAATCAACACAAGCACTACATCCCTAGAATATTGGAGACCAAATTGGTCCCCTTTGGCTCATGCATGCAACCGAAAACCACAAGCCACACACACATATGATACTCATTTTGAATTTTGAATCAAGGAAAACATACTTCCCCCCATAAAATATACTTGAGGCTTAGTCCTCTCCTTAGCTCTTATTGGAAGATCATTTTTGGTCCCTTTTTTTATCCCTTTTTGCTTCTTGCACCGATCAGGACATACTTGACCAAAACTCCCACCACCCTTGGATGCCAAAATTTGAAATCAATATATACATGTCCAAGTTCATCCATTTCTCTCATTCATCAACTACTCTCTCTCACTAGAAAAACACACACAATCTTTCTTTCTCTTCTCTCTTGTTCGAACCAACAAAAACACACACACAAATCCTTACTTTTCAAACTTTGATCAAATCTATTTGAAGATATAGTTTTCGGGTTGATATTCGGGTAGTTTATAAACAACGTTTGGGTTGTTTAGTCACTAATCATCCTTCTAATCCTTCATTCTTTATAAGTCATCACCTTTCTCTAAATCTTGTACTTTTGTGTTCAAAATAATGCATAAGCTATGAATGTACAATTTGTTTTATAAAAACTAAGATTTAAAAACTATGAAAACCTTAAAAGGTATGTATATATGCTCGAAAATAATTAAAAGAAAGACAAGAAAATCATAGTTTCGTGATCATGGTTATTTTTATGTAATAAAAGTATATACTTATAGCTTATTTGATGGTTCGACTATAAAATAGGCCACAAATGGCTTATTAGGGCTTATTGGACTTATGTTTATGATTCGACCCAAAAGGAGAAACAAAAGGGAATATTTGTTTGGCTTATTTTGATTCGGCTTATATATTGTTGGCTTATTTCTAGCTTATTTTCGAGAGGGCAAAGCATTTTGCTTATTTGGTTTAACAAAATAAGCCCAAATAATGCTTAATGGGCTTAAAGGCCACATCTCACACCAAAAGCCTAAAGCCACGAGCTTAATCAATAAGCTCTATGGTTCGACTTATTTTTTCTTGGCTTATTAAAAGCTTATAATAGCTTATTGATGAACCGAGAGATTATTCGATGCTTATTTAGCTTATCGGGCTTAACTAATGGGCCCAAGATGGTTAAACAAGGTTTCAGCCCAACAAGAAGCCCAAACCGTAGCTATAAGGCCCACAATTGGCTTATTGGGTGTAGACTTGGCTTATTAGAAGCTTATTGATAGCTTATTAATAAGTCTCGTGTTTATGTGTTTAATGATTTTCTTATCGGACTAAATGAATAAGTTTAAATCCTCATATTTTGCTTAACGGGTCACGACCCAATATGAGACAACACACCATGGCGTAAAACCCGTGGTGTAGCTTATTGGATAAGCTTAAGCATAGCTTATTTGATATTGTACGAGTTTAGATACTAAACGTTTACTTATTTTGAACGTTAAACGTTACTTATCACCTAATTAGGCTTATTGGGCCTAAAAGCCCAATAAGGATCCAAAGGACTTTTCGGACTAGATTGTTAAAGGGATTTGATAGTATATATATTTAATTGCGAAATGTGAAGTGAAAGGGATTTGAAAGTGGTATTTAATAAAGTCTACGACTATGGAAAAACGTGTAAACACGAACGGGTCATGCCGAAATTTTTATAAAATCTTAACACTTAGAAAATATTTGGAAAAACATTTACGTAAGAACATTTCGAACAATCTATAAGGGAATGGGTAAGAAGCCGAACAACGAACTATATATATATATATATTTTCTCGAATATTACTATATAGTATTATATACTAAGTATTACTATATACTTTATTAGTCAAACATTACAACCACGATACGATCACAAATGTTTTATTTAGAAAGACACTTAAAAGGAAGTATTTTAGTAAACACTTATGAATTATCCGTATTTCACTATCATTCCGATTCTAAACCGACGCCTAAAATTCTTAGGTCGTGTTTGTGTACCGTTGTTCATTACCGTATGGTTATTCTTCTAGTTTCTCACTACTTCACTACACAAACTTAAGGTGAGTTCATAGCCCCGCTTTTACTCGTTTTGAATAAATGTTTTACAACTTGGGGTGAGAAACATTGCTTGTTTTGAAAACCAGACACAAGTACTTTACGTGATACTTTCCCTTGTTTACGTGTTGCCTAAGTAGCTTAGACCACTATTCGCCCGTACAATCATGAACCGTTAATTACCTTTAACCGATTGCTGGTTAAGTAAGCGCGATTGAGTAAATAGATCTATTGTGACTAATAATCCCCATTCGGGTTTGGTAATTCTTACTGGTCGGGTACGTTTAATGTACATGCCAACGGATGTATTTCATGTCGAAAGTAGTTTGGGTGGTCTTGGTCAGACACCTACCAGGGCAAATTTTATAGGGAAATACACATGCTACCTATCACCATTAGTTTGGGGTTCATGAGCTTAGTTTAACGTAAATACCTTTTTTTTATGAAGTTGTATCTGTTATAACTGTCACATGCGTTACAATCTTGTGGTCCACTATACTTTCACTTGAATTTAAACCTATGAATTCACTCAACAATTTTGTTGACGTTTTAAGCATGTTTTTCTCAGGTGCTTAGCTGGATTTGTCATGACATATCTCTTGAAGTCTTTGTGCTATGTGATATCAACCAAATTTCAAGACTTATATTATTGCTCGTTGTCTTTTATTTAAAACTTAAATACCGCTTCTGCTATCTTTAATTAATGCTTTCGCTATGTTGTTAACAATTAAAGGGTCTGTAAAACCTTATTATCTTTAACTT